>QNUK01000648.1:90000-120000 GCA_013621035.1 Clarias magur | reverse complement strand
CCACGCCATCTCCAAACAGAACGGTCTTTCTGTGCGTATCATAAGCACTCTCACATGCTCCCATTTCTCTGACCTGCTTTAAAGCCTGCGTTTGGGCTCTTACACATTACAATATCGAGTGGTGTGGCTCTCCATACCACAACCCATAACATAATGAAGCCCGCTGGTTCAGAGCGGGTGCATAAAATAGTTAAGGGGTTAAGCGAGAGTCCTTGATAAGCATGATGAAGGCCTGCCTGTTTTAATCTGCGCCTCAAGCTAATTTTTGGGCACTTTGAAGTGTGCGCCACTTTCGGGTTTACAGTCCGCAAGTCAACTCCGGAATCGACTCGCTGCCATAAGTGGGCGTCACCGGATCAGTGGCTCAACAACCCCATCTGGTGGCTGAAACTTGACTACTACCTCCACAAGAAGACATTGCACCTCTCTGGCTCGCCCGCATACGAGAAAGATGCCGTGAATTTACGAGGGGGAAGAAAGAGAGAGAGAGAGAGAGAGAGAGAGAGAGAGAGGAGGTCAAGTTGGATTTTACTGCTTCTTTGGATTAATCCTTGCTGGACAATTTCACTACCCTCTTGCTCCATTTCATGCTCCCGGATTGTTTCACTACTGCCGGTAAGACCGATACATCTCTTCCAACACACACACACACACACACACACACACACACACACACACACACACACACACACACACACACACACACACATACACTTGCGCTCATTGCAATAATCTGGACTTTGGACATATTCCCCACCCACACACACACTCACACACTTATATTTGTGTATATTTTGTAAATATTGTTTTTGTGGTGCACCTGTATTTTTCTGTTTATCACTTAATACACTTTGGGTTTTGGTTTACTTGTTGTTGATGTCTTTTCTTGTTCTGCTAAGCCTACACCACACCGGAAGTTGGATTCTACACCCCGTTATTGTGTAACTGGTTTTCTAACAAAGATGATTGTTACAAGGTATCGAAAAGTATTTTCAGGGTTCTCTTTCTCAATGGTACTATAGTTGAGCTGAAAATTCGTGGAGAAATAAATAGGGTGATCAATTCCATGATCATCCTCCTGAAATGGGCTACAATGGTACTGGCGTAATGGTCTGATTTGGCTTACCCACGAGTGGACATGTGTGACAAAATCTGTAGTATTAAGCTACATCTCTTTTCATACCAGGCCATATGAAATACTTTAAAGCCAGGAAGTAGGTTTTCTTTATACCTACAGATGTGGCCATTAAGAATGCACGCTTTTTCTCACAAGATCCCGCAACTCGGCGCGCGCCATGCCGTGAAATCCCACAAGCAACATTCGGGAATTTAAATAAATGTGTTGTGCTTCACTGAATATCCACCAGATGGCAGAACTTTATCCAAAAAACAAAGAAGTGTGAATTTCACACCACCTCGACCACATTTCTCGGGTTCGTCATTGGCCCTACAGGCATTGAGATGGAGCCCAACAAACTTCAAGCAGTGACGAATTGGCCCACTCCCACCTCACGACAGCAGCTTCAAAGGTTTTTGGGCTTCGCTAATTTCTATCGCCGCTTCATCCGGCGATACAGCTCCATCGCTGCTCCACTCATAGCCCTGACCTCATCCAAAACCCAGTTTTGTTGGAACCAGGAAGCTGAAAGAGCCTTTAGTGAACTAAAGAAAAGATTCACATCCACCCCTATATTCTTTTCTCATCGCCTAACACCTGCTGAGATAAACTATGTCATCAGTGACCGAGAGCTTTTAGCCATTAAGCTTGCCCTAGAAGAATGGAGACACTTGGAGGGGACAGAGGTTCCATTCCTGGTCTGGACTGACCACAAGAACTTGGAATACCTCAGGAGCGCCAAGAGGCTCAACTCTCGCCAAGCTCGGTGGTCACTCTTTTTCACCAGATTCAACTTTACACTCTCATACCGCCCGGGATCAAAGAACTCCAAACCAGATGCTCTCTCCAGACAATTCTCATCCACTCACGACACCTCCACCAATGACACCATAATCCCCTCCTCCTGCCTGCTCGCCGCAGTCAAACTGGATATTGAAACTAAGGTCCAGCAAGCCCTCTCCCACGAACCTGGCCCCATTAATGTTCCTCTTAATCGCCTCTTTGTTCCCCACACCCTACACTCTCAGGTTCTGGAATGGGCTCACAGTTCCAAACTGTGCTGTCACCCTGGCACAGCTCGTACTCTGACCCAGGTTCAGCAATGTTTTTGGTGGCCAACCTTGAAGGAGGATGTCTCCAGCTTTGTGGCTGCATGTGACATTTGCCTCAGATTTAAGCACGCCAATACAGCTCCAGCAGGCCTCCTACAACCCTTATCCCTCCCACACCGCCCATGGTCCGACATCGCCCTGGATTTCATCACAGGACTACCCTCTTCCAACGGCCACACCTGCATCATGACTATT
This sequence comes from Clarias magur, assembly GCA_013621035.1. Classification (NCBI taxonomy): domain Eukaryota; kingdom Metazoa; phylum Chordata; class Actinopteri; order Siluriformes; family Clariidae; genus Clarias; species Clarias magur. The sequence goes on along the minus strand of QNUK01000648.1, from coordinate 117,576 downwards.
GTAGACCGTTTCTCCAAAGCAGCTCACTTCATTGCACTGCCAAAGCTTCCGTCTGCCAAAGAGACTGCAGAACTCATGATCAATCATGTCTTCAAGCTCCATGGTCTCCCAAAGGACATTGTTTCAGACCGGGGACCGCAGTTCACCTCCCAATTCTGGAAGGCTTTCTGTAAATTAATTGGGGCCACTCCGAGCCTGTCCTCAGGGTTCCACCCTGAGTCAAACGGCCAGACAGAGAGGAAGAATCAATCCCTCGAGGTCGCCCTGAGGTGCATGACTTCCAGAGACGCTACCTCATGGAGCAAGTTCTTACCCTGAATAGAGTATGCCCACAACTCTCAGGCATCAGCATCAACCGGTTTTTCTCCCTTCCAGTGCTGCCTGGGATATCAACCGCCCTTGTTTCCATCTCAGGAGGAGGAGGTCTGTGTTCCATTAGCCCAAGCATTTATCCGATGCTGTAGAAGGACATGGCTTCAAGCAAGGAGGACACTCTTACAGGTCGGCAGAAGGTACAAGAAACAGGCAGACCACAAGCGTTCTCAGGCCCGCAAGTACAGGGTGGGACAGAGAGTCATGCTTGCTGCCAGAGACATTCCCCTAAAAACCATCTGGCATAAACTTTCTCCTCGCTACCTTGGTCCATTCACCATCATGAAGATAGTCAACCTTTGCGCTGTTAAGCTCTTGCTCCCCTCAACTATGCGGAGGATCAATTCCATGTTCCACGTGTCCCAGTTACGTCATCTCGCCTCATGCCCATGCCTCATGCGCTGCTTAAATCGCTGGATTATTGAATGTCTTCTGCTTCGATTTTCCCGCGTTTTGTTTTGCTGTCTTCACGTTGTCAAGTAGTTTTGTTTTCTCATTTCACGTCTCTCGCCTACCGTTTTGGATTTGTTGCCTCGCTGTTTGATTTCCCGGCTTTGATCTCGCACTTCCTCGTTTTGACCACGTTTTGACCTCGTTTTGACCTCGTTTGTTTTATGTGTTTCGGATTGTCGCCTCGCTGTTTGATTTCCCGGTTACCGATTTAACCGCTTCCCATTTTGACTACGGCTCTCGCTTTGTGTTTTTGCCTTGACGTCACGCTGATTGATCTTCCGGCTTTTGACCCGCACTTTCGTTTGCCGATCTCGCTTCAGTTTAATGTTTCTACTATTCATCTGCACTTAGATCCATCTTGTTTCACCTCGCCCTGTGACAATTGTGTATAATTAGTTAGCCTAAAACAATATGGTTCCCAATGCTGAAGCATGCTGAACATGAATTCTATTCTGTTTTGCAGTAGATCTTCCATGATGAATGTGCGTATATGTCCTTCATATTATGTTTATAATGGTGAATAGAGATGTTTTATAAAATCGTGCTTTAAAATTCATAAATAACAAGTTTCTTATATAGTTTTTGTAATGTCTTAACAATGATAAAACAATGAAAGACATGACAATGCCTCAGTTTAAATGGTCTTAAAATTTATTTAATTCCCTGATAGTAGGGTATCTGATAATGTTAACTATGCGAATGTCTCGATTGGTGAATATGCCAACATATTTACGTTAAAGCGTAGAAATGTGTCAACATTGAGCTCCATCAGAAGACATGAATGAACAGATAAGAATGATATTCTTATATGAACACAAAGTGCTTCGGGCTTTTTATAATCATCATCATCATCATCATGTTTTTTGCTGTTTGTGTCCAGCATTGAATAATTATTTCATCCATTATTTGACCACGGCTGGAAATAATAGCTGGAATGTGATTGTGAATTTATGAGTGAAATAGAACATGGATGATCATGAGTCAACATGAGAACTTGGTTGTGAAATTCCTGAAGATCTACAACCTGAAATACATTACACCAACCATCAGAAGAATGAGGTGGTGACCACTTTCGCATTAAAACTCCATTTTCTAAAAAGACGTAATAGAGTGCTTCCCCAGCTCCTCTTTCTCCACTTTGTCCACTGCAGTCTCAAAACAATGGGCTATTATTCTTGTATTGTTGTTGAGTCTCAATTGTTTCCTCCTGACATAAGAATGAGTCAGACAAATTTATTACATCACCCAGTTTCTAGATTGGAGTTCTGGAGCATCTTGCAAAATAATCTCCCCCTCCAAGACGATGGCAAAGTTCAATCACAATAAGAACTCCCACTTTCATCCCTCTGGTCTGTCTGTCATCAGGAGTACAGTACTGTCCTAATGTACAGTAATAAAGAGTACCAAAAAAAGAAAACTTTTGAGATCCATCGCTTCTATGTTGTTATATTTCTTTTTGTTCCATGATGGTCTTGGATCTTACTAGATTAATGTAGACAAAATGTACAGAAAGAAACACCTCATAAGTCCTTCAAATCAATTGTCGCTGAGCTATACAAGTTTGAAATGATCACCTAAAGTGAAATAAGAGCCCGAGTTCAAATGAGAATTAAGATGTTATCTTAATAATATTAGAATTCTGAGAAAGGGGCACCGATGTTGTGCCTTGTCACTTTTGATAAATTAAGACTTTAATGATGAGCGAAAAAAAAATGCAATACTGTTTTTGAGAAACAAAGAAGATGTGCAAGTTTGCGCGCAAGTGTCTGAGAATCGAATCTTTTGTGTCTTGTTCTCTCAATTCTACTGTACATGTGCACAAGGTGAAGTCCCAGCTTCAGGTTCACTGTTCAGCTCAGGTTCTGTTACATACAAGACTTTTTCTGATTCCTTATGCACTAATCTGAAATCTTTGATGGTGTTTTTTTATGTTTTCTTGATATCTAAAGCTTGACTCTACATTTCTGTAAGGGGCAAAATACAACATCTTTATTTCTTATATATTTTCCAAGCTGAGAGAAGAACTGTGCTTCAGAGCATGTCTCACTGAACACGTACAAGTAACACAAAAAAAGTGGATTTTTTTTTGTTGTCTTCTGCTTCTCTTATTTATTCTTGAGAGGTGTGGCTTAAGTGAACTTGTGTCAGTTTATTCTTCCAGCATGTCATAGTCTAATGTGCTTCAGAAGAACATCTTGAGATGAATGGGCAAATTTTGCATGTGCTAAGTTCCAAAATCAAATCCCAAGATCCCGGCAGAAAATGTGTTTCTGTCCCGGCAGAAATTTATTATAATAATAAATAAATAAATAAATAAATAAATAAACTACTGTTCAAAAATGTTAGATTTGTGTTTGTGTTTTTACAAAAATAGTTTATTTTCATGAAGCCTACATTTATTTGACCAATAATACAGTAAAAACAGGAATAATACAAGAAATATTACAATTCAAAACAGCTGTTTCTTATTGGACTGTATTTCAAAAGGTTATTTATTGTGGTGATGTAAAGCTGTACTTTCAGCACAATTACTTACTCAAATTCTTTGATTCATTCATAATGTGGACCATGTGGCTGAGCATATGATCAAGAAACGTTTTTTGAATTTTGTTTAAACAAAAACTTCCCCACACACAGGCCTGAATAACAATATTAGATAATAATAATAATAATAATAATAATAATAATAATAATTATTATTATTATTATTATTATTATTATTTTATTTTATTTTATTTTATTTTTTAAATAATTATAATTATAATAATAATAATAATTATTATTATTATTATTATTAGAAAGTTTTTAAAAAAAGTTATAACTCATTACACAAAAATATCAAGAAATGTTCCCATGATCATCAGATCCTCATATTAGAGTGATTTCTGAGGATCACGTGACACTGAATACTAAAAAGTTTTGATGTTGAAAATTCAGCTTTATGTCACAGCAATAAATTACAGTTTTAAATACATTCCAGTAGAAAAGTTCTTTAGAATTGTAACATTATTTCATAGTATTCCTGTTTTACTATGTGATCAAATAAATGCAGCTTTTTACTTTTGATCAAATAAATGTAGCACTGATGTAATGAAGTAAAAATGATACTGATCTTAAACGTTTGCATGTTGAATGTGCACAGTGTTTTAAGAGCTAATCTGACCCATTATATGTTTGCAAGGAAATTTCCGATCTGTTTTTTATTTAATTGTCTAAAACACAATGAGATCCATCTATATTTAATGCACATTTAATGTAATGTCATTTCTTTTGTTTTTGTTTTGTTGCCATTTTGCTCAAATCATTAAGAATAACTGAAGTATAAATGTTTACTTTTAAACATTCCTCTTGTGAGGAAATCTGGAAATATTTCCAATTGTTTATCCAGAAGGATATTAAAAGAATCTGTTCTGAAACGTAAAATGCAAAGATTACTAACACATTTGCGACACAAATGCTGCATATTTTAAATATTGAGTTTTGAAGAGTTACTCGGAATGAACGAATCATTTTTCGCTTTTTCACTGTCTAATGTAAAATGAACAATTGCACCACGCTCTAGTACCTCGCAAAACTCATTAATGTTATGAGAATTTCTCCAAAGGACCTTGATATGAATACTTGCATTTACCTAAATTTAAAAGATTTGGGTTTTCCATCGTGAGGTGCTAAAGGTAATCCGCATGATATTCAAAAAGCCTGCGGCACCCAACGTGCATGGTCCAACGTCAGAAACGCTAACCGCGTGCATGCTCAAACTCCCACACCAACTTCCGTGTCTGTTGATTTGAAGTTGCAAGTCCATTCAGTAATTAAACCTTAGTTGACCCAACGATTGTTTAATGAACTTGTATTTGCTAGTTCAGTCGGCTTTTCCATGTCTGATGAAGAGTTCGTGTGTGTCCGGTCAGCCACAATGCTGGTGGCTTTGCAGATGTAGCCTGTGGTGTAGATGTCTTCAATATTGGGAAGAGAGACTCCGGTGATCTTCTCTGCTATCCTCACTATCCACTGTAATGTCTTGCGTTCCAAGATGCTTTCCATCGCTTTTGTTTTATCTAAATTCAGGGACAAGTTGTTGTCTTTACACCAGTCCATTAGCCTCTGCAGCTCTCTGTATGCTGACTCGTTGTTCTTCCTAATGAGACTCAACACAGTCGAGTCATCAGCAAACTTAAGTATTTAGTTGGATCTGTGTGTCACTACACAGACGTGAGTCAGCAGTTCAAAACAAACAGCAGGGGACTGAGCACACAGCCCTGGGGGGCACCAGTGTAAGTGTGGTGGTGCTGGAGGTGCTTTTCCCGATCCAAACCGACTGAGGTCTTCCCATCAAAAAGTCCAGGCTTACAGAGGGAGTTGTTAGGTAACCCTAACCCTAACCCTAGGCCCAACAGGCTCAACTTCCTGATCAGGTGTTGGGAGATGATGGTGTTAAACACTGAGCTGAAATCTATGAACAACATTCGAATGTAGGTATCGTAGTTGTCTAGATGTGTGAGGGCCAGATGGAGTATGGTGAAGATGGCATTGTCCATGCAATGGTAAGGACAATATGCAAATTGCAATGGGTCCAGTGCGGTAGAAGCAGAATCAGTGTATCATCAGTAGTAATGACTCTCTTTAAGAAACGTCCATCTTCCTTAGAGTATCACAAATTTTATTTGCAGATGCGTAAATGCTTCTGTTTATCTCTTCTGTAAAAACCATACATGGATATCGCTCCAGGGTGGTGAATATTGCTTAATCGTTCACTAGTGAATTCTGTGTCCAGCTACATCTTCTGGATTGCTGTGCTTACAGTTTCAGTATTAGATAAAATGCTCATGGGGGCGTGGTGTGTAACTATAGAAGGAATGTGTTTTATTTTCTTTTTTTTTTATCAACATGGCAGGATTGTGTGTGTGTGTGTGTGTGTGTGTGTGTGTGTGTGTGTGTGTGTGTGTGTGTGTGTGTGTTTAAAAACTCATGGCTGGAGAGAGAACCTAAAACAGGAACTATCTTAACAGGAAATAGCCTTTGTGATCAAGATCGTTTGTGTGAGTTAGCCCACCTACTCTGAGCCTTAAAACTCCAAACTCAAATTCTCAACTCAAGAAAAGAACCACAGTCAGGTCCATACAGAACTTTTTGAACTTGCACTTGAATTTGCAAATGTTCAGCAGTGTTATTCGCAATAAGTGTTTTTGATGAGACACAATGAGCTTTTTAACAGTCTGTAGATACAGTTAATGTTACAGAACCCTTTACACTTTCTATACTAATGAACTCTAACAGCATGACTGCAGAGAACAAGACAGAGGAGAAATTTGGGGAACTAGGGAACTAAATTCATCACCATGTGGCTGAGCATATGATCATGAGGAAACAGTTGCTTGACGGCCTACACTCCATGTCTGACGGAAGCTGTAGGTCGTCCCTCTTCCTTCCTGCAGATGAAACACTTCTGTGTAAATTAAAATCTGTGTAATTTTATAAAAACACACCTTAGCTGAATATATTGTGCTGTAAAAATCTATCTGATTATATAGCCAGGTCTGATTACTGCCAAACCTGTTGAAACAAAAAATCACTTAAACAGAACCAGTCTGACAAAGTGAAGCATGCGAAAAGATCTCACATCTAAATAAAACAGTATTACGGAGCCGTTTCTAAGGCTTTGGGACTCCAGACGGTGAGCGTCGTTATCCACAAATAGAGAATAAACTTGAAAAGTGGTGAACCGTCCAAGGAGTGACTGGTCAACCGTACAATGTACAATGACTACTCATCCAGGAGCACATAAAGGAACAGAACCCAGAACAACATCTAAAGAACTTCAAGGTCTTACTTGACTTATGCAAAAGTTTAGGCACCCCTTGATAAACACTTGCAGACACTCAACAGCCATGGGTTCCTCTAAGCAGCTGTGTAAGACTCTGAAAATGAAAGTTATTGATGCCCACAATGCAGGAGAAGCTACAAGAAGAGAGCAAAGCGTTGTCAGCTTGCAGGTTCCACAGTGAGAAATGTAATTAAGAGATGGCAGTTCAGGGGAACTGTGGAGGTCAAGATGAGAACTGGAAGACCAAGAAAACTCTGGGAGAGAACTGCTCGTACGCTGGTCAGAAAGACAAATCAAAACCCCCATTTGACTGCAAAAAACCTGCAGGAATATTCAGCAGAAGAAAACCTTACCTGCGTCCCCATCATAAAATCCAACATGAAAAGTCTGCAACAGAACATCTACAGAAGCCTGATGCGTTTTGGAAACAAGTGCTGTGGACTGATGAAGTTACAATAGAACTCTTTGGCCACAATCAGCAAAGGCATGTTCGGAGAAAAAAAGCAGCAGCATTTCATGAAAAGAACACCTGGCCAACTATTAAACATGGGGGCGGAGCTATCATGTTTTGGGGTTGTGTTGCAACCAGTGGCACAGGAAACACTGCACGGGTGGAGGGAAGAATGGATTCCACTAAATTCTGGAAGCAAACATCAAACCATCTGTAAAAAAGCTGAAGCTGAGAAGAGGACGTCTTCTACAACAGGACAATGATCCTAAACACACCTCGAAATCCACTGTGGAAAACCTCAAGAGACGCAAGCTGAAGGTTCTGGAACGGCCATCACAGTCCCCTGATTTAAACATCACTGAACATCTGTGTGTAGATCTTAAAGGAGCTGCGCATGCAAGAACTAGATTTTACAGAACTAGAAGCCTTTTACAGGGAAGAATGGGAGAAAATCCCAAGTACAAAAGTGTTTGCAAGCTGCGATATCTGCCAGAGGGGGCGTTACTGAGTACTGATTATGTAGGGTGCACAAACTTTTGCACAGTGCCACAATATTTATTTTTATTTTTATCTTTGTTCAATTAATGACATGAAAAGTAACTATGCACCAATGTTTGCAGAAAATATTCTGGAACTCCTTGGGTGCCCAAACTTTTGCACAGTGCCACACAATAATGTTTTTCAGGACCTGGATGACTTGCCATTATTGATGGAACCATGAACTCTGCACTCTGCCAGCAAGTCCTGAAAGGAGAATGTCCGGCCTTCTGTTCGTGACCTCAAGCTCAAGTGCACTTGGGTTATGCAGCAGCACAATTATCCATAACACACCAGCAAGTCCACCTCTGAATAGCTCAGAAGAACAAAATTTAGGTTTTGGAGTCAAAATCCGGACTTAAATCCGATTAAGATCTTAAAACAGGCTGTTTACACTCGAAAACCCTCATGTGTGGCTGAATTAAAACTCAGGGGGCCAGCAAAGGGTGAAACAACCAGTCATTAGAATTAGGGAGCAATTACTTTTTCACACAGTGCCAGGTAAGTTTGGAGAGCTTTTTTCCCCTTAATAAATGAAATCATCATTTTGCTGAAAGCTGCGTGTTGTAGTTACTTTTTTTTTTTAGTTTGATGATGTGAATCACTTAAGAGCGAGAAATATGGCAATAAAAAGTCTGTTTATTACTGTAGCACTGTATCTGTATCTGCGTCATGACTCACTTATGATTCATTTATGATGCCGCACCATCAGTGAGTGAAGTGTGTGAATCAGTGTTTCACAACTAGACGGCGTTTGTCCTCCTGCCGTGCCACCTCGCCAAAGACCGACATCTCCTTACTCCCATGTGCTGATGTGTAGCTCCTCGTGCGTTATTAACCACCCAAGCACACACACACACACACCACTGTCTTGTGTGTTTAAAAACCCATCTCTAGAAGAGAGACGCACACACTCCCCTGTTGTCTCACTCTGAGGACGGACCGCAGGCAGAATGTGTGTGCTGAGGAAACTCCTCGTGTTCTGTAAGTCCGGCGTGAACTTTTTAAGGATGTGCTTGAGTCGGGGTTACGACCTGCACTCTGCTGTCACCTGCTCACACAATCTACCTTTATTATTCCTTTGTGTGTGCTGTAGATGCAGACGTGCTGCTGGTGCTGATGGAGGACCTGAGCGTCTATGAAGACGCCACCTGGTGTTGTATTAATGTGCTCACGAACGGCTCGGCGAATTACACCTTGAACCCCACGAGGTGCAGAGTCAACATCTGGAACCTGCATGTGAGTACACACACCTGCTAACACCGCGTTACTCCTCTCAGTGTGTGTGTGTGTGTGTGTGTGTGTGTGCGTGTGTGTGTGCGTGTGTGTGTGTGTGTGTGAGATTGAGCAGCGTAAGAAGCGTAAAAAAGCGTAAAAGAATGGTTAAACAACTGGCAGCAAAGCAAAAACATTAAAGGAAATTTCAAGAACTTTTTAACTGGGACCGAGTTTTTTTTTTTTTTTTTTCAATGGAGAACAAAATCATAATCAGTCAAGTATTGAGTTTAAACACTACAGTCAGGATCCACCAAATGACTAAGCAGTGTAGTCCAACAGGACAAGCATGGACATCAGCGTGAACATCTGTAATTGCGTGAACATCTGTAATTGAGCTCCAGTGCAGTTTATTCCTTCTTTTAGCTCACAGGAGTTTGAATAAGTTTCTCACTACATATCATTCTGTGTGTGGCTGAGAATGTGAAGAATAAAAGTAGAGTTTGACTGGATTTATTTTCACCCCTGAGAGGCGCATAAAGTTTATAAGTATCTGATGATATGAAAAAGGATCCCTACAGAGACTGTTTAAAGGTTTTGATTGTTTCTGACCCTAGTTAAAAAACTGGACTCAAAACACAACATTTTTTATTTTTATGTTTGTTTAAAATTGTATATATATATATATATATATATATATATATATATATATAAAAATTATATATATATATTTTTAAGGGATTTGTATTTATTTATTAATTTTTTTAGAAGAAGGTAAAAACTAGTATAAAATGCGGTATTTCCTGTAAAATAAGGATTTTGGTTCACAGTGCAGGGGTAAGTGGTTTAACGGTTTAACGGTTAGCATTGAGTGAAGTCTCAGGCTGGTGTCTCCGTCCAGACACGCTCCAACACAGACACAAGAAGAACCGGAGTCTGTATAACACATATATGTGTGTGTGTGTGTGTGTAGGAAACATCTATCAAGGATGAAGAAGGCAGCATTAAGCGGGATATTGTGCTTTCTTCTGGACCGAACTGGATTCTCCTGAACAGGGAGTACTCTGGGATTAACTCCAGGTGTATGGACGACGACGATGAGGTGTGTGTGTGTGTGTGTTATTCACTAATCATTAACAGATTTGATACACATCATACACACGGCACTGCAGCATACTGTACAGTTATATGTGTATTATATGCTTTTTGGATCTCTCTTTTTATTCTGATGATCCCTGAGTGGTCGTATGATAAGACCAGAGCTGGGGTGATACTGGGGTGTGTCGAAGAGACCGTCAGTGTGAGCCACAGCTGATGCTCCATGTTACTCTGTTACTTTTATTTGAGTTCAAACGGTGGAAAAGTGAAATGCTGAAATCAGCGGCAGTTATGTGGAAGCTTTATGCACACAGACAAAACTGAGTCGCTGCATGACGTCGTCTAATCAGACTGCTCCAATCACACCTGAGTAAAACGTCTCGAATAGAGCTGTGTACTGTAGGACCGGCATGATCTGATCGACGTGATTTTGAAAAGAAAGCGAGACAGGAGAGGGGATGAGAGTGTTTTGCTTGCGGAGGAAACAATCAAATGTAAAGTGGAGGTGATTTGCGAAAGCATGAATGTCAGCCTGCAGCACGAACCCCAGAGGAGTGCGAGAGAGAGAACAAATAAAAAAAATAACAAACGGTTGTGTACGATAAAATTAGTTAATTTGTATATATAACATGTAGATTTAAATCCAGTCATTTTAATGTGTGTGTTATGGATGATGCCCAAAACCCCATGAATGTATCCATGTCTGAATCTGCCTGTGATCTGTGGAGCTGATTTGATTTGATTCGATTGATTAGCGTACGAGATGTGCATTGATTGATCAATATTTTTATGAGCTCTGTGATACTCAGTGTTATTAACGTTTCTTCTCCGTGCTCATATCTGCCTGAATGCTGGTTAACCCGCTTCTCATAAGCAGTTCGGACACCTCCGGAGCTCTCCTAAAGTTTGGTGAAGATAGGACTGACTTCCTATTTTAAGAATGTGGAGACATTGCTCTTACTCCTGCTCCTAAAAGTAGGACCAAAATTGCTTCACTTTTTTTGCCCACGTAGGAACGATTTCCTTCTCTGAGACACTACCTACAGTATATAATCCACCCACCGCAGGATCTGGTAGACCCTCACAGCGCCCCCTAGAGCTATTCATGAGTAATCAGTGTCATCCGTGGCCGTGACTGAACTGTCGCTGTGCCTTTATGTGCTTTACATTACAGTAGCTCTGGCTTCAGGTCTGTAGATAATGATGTCAGAGTGTGACGGTGCCACAGCAAGACATAAGAAAGAAAAATGATCGCTTCGTCGCGACTTGTGGATGTGAGAACTGGCCTTTATTACACACTAACACACTCTTTTATTCACCCTTTTAAGCAGGGGAGCACAGTGAGATGCACAGGTACGTTATACTTCTTCATTTTCTTATGTTTATTATTAGTGCTTAATTTGTAGATCATGAGATCCTGGTTGGGGGGGGGGTATTTGGAGGGGGGGGGGTATAAAGAGGGGACCAGGTAAGAGGCCAGAAAAAAAAAGAAAGAAAAAAAAAAAAAAACCTTCCGGTTTCATGATGATAAACTATCAGTCATTACAGTGTGTGTAATATAATCACTGGCGTTCATTTTTCTTCCCTGAGATCTGTGCAAACCTGGAGAAGAAGATGATTCTGTGACTGGAGGTGAGACACATGACGGTTCCCAAAATCAACATTTATGACATGTTTCTTACAAAGTGCTGCGAGTTAGACTGTTCATTACTCTGGGGTCATTGGGATCAAAATCTCTCTCTCTCTCTCTCTCTCTCTCTCTCTCAGCCCCTGACCTGAATAATCCATCTTATAGCAATATTTCCAAGTTTGTTGTGCTCATCATTATCATCCTCGTCATCATTGTCACCGTCACTGTCAGCATCATCATATGGACAACAGGATGTTACAGGTTTGTGTTCAACTTGAAGCGCAGGAGCCGACAGTGAATACATACATTTATAGGCTCCCTCCTGTTCATACCCTATGTAGTGCACATACAGTATGTGTGTAGTAAGTATAAACACAGCTCTAGTGCACTACGTAGGGTGTAGGAGGCTCGGCTAGTGCTCTAGTGCACATGGGTTTATCTGTCTCTGTGTCTCTGTTTATTACAGGAGATGCTCTGGAGACACTGCGAGCAGACGTGAAGCTAACAACCATGCTAATGATGGACTACAGGAATGAGGAGTCTCTGCCGAGAGAGAGCCGTCTGTTTCAGCTTCAGATTATTTCAGCTCTCAGGGTTTCAGAAGAAAATATTAACGTAATGGAACTTTAATCTCTGACAAAATAAATTTGTCATTTCTTTTAACACGTCCTTATCATAACATCACTAAAATACTTTATCAAGGTGCTGAAAACTGCACATGTGGATTTCCACATCTGTAGCCCAGAACGATTGGAAATCTCTTCGCTCTCAGGGTTCGTTATGCTCAGGCTGGTATAAGGTACTTAAAAGTGATTCTTGAGTAAAAGAACAATTTATGATAACTAACTAACTAACTAACTAACTAAGACTGACGCTGTGGCTCCACTGAGTCACTATTAACGTACCTGACCTTGGTGTGCTTTGTCAGTTTGGACAGGGAGGTTTTAAATGCTAATATTTTAGTAACGTTCAGTAGACATACAGAAGGAGCCATCTCATCTGGTAGGAGGAATCTTTAAAAAAAAATCATAACAAAATTTCTTGCAAATAATGCCACGTTATCTTCATTGCAGGACCTCAGACTTTACCAAGTTCACCACCGTCATTAACCAAAACCTCTAGGCTCATGTGTTAATTTAATTAGCCCATTAAAGCAGTTCCTAAATGCCGCCCCTTGGGACACTGTACCCTGGAAACGCCCCTTGAGTTTTCCCCTTCAGGTTCCCCTTTTGGTCATTAAGTCACCTACTCTGACTGGTGCAGTAAAGAGTAACAAAGACGCTTAGAGGAAATGTGTGGGAGTAAAAGTATGCAGTTTACTTAGAAAGTGTAAAATCCAAATTAGCCGAGTTTCATCTGAATAACGATTAAAATCATTGAAAGATTTGAATTTTAAAAAGTTATGGACACTAGAACATAAAAGGGCAAGAAATTGTATTTAGAAAATGTGTTTCTGTTTATCAGATAGAAATATAAATGTGTATGAATATTTACAAAACAAAGCTTGGATCAGGAGACAAGAAACATCAAGTTTTAGGAAAAACGGTGTTTAATGATCCTGTCTAAATACATTCACTTGTTCACCTAGGTGTGGCACTTCCTGATACCGATACCATGTTTAGAACCTGTTAAACCTGCTGAATGTTACATCATGCGTGTCTTCTATTTTTCATGCCCTCACTCAACACATTCCCATGGCACATCATGTGACGTCTGCTAACCAATCACAGCAGGAGACAGTAAACTAAAACATTAACCTTTTTTGTTGCTCAGGTTTGTACGAATAATTTGCGAGTGCAATGGCTTGTCTGGGGATTTCACAGAAGTGTAGAATAAAATACGGTCTTGATGAGGAATGTGCTTCCTGTTGATTTCTACACCATGACATTAACAACAATGAACATCAACAATGAACATCAAAAACGTAACAGTTCTAATCCAAGTAAAGGATTTACATTTCCTCTGTTTCTCTGGCTGTGTGTTAGCGCTATACACCTCCTTCCTGAGTGTAAAATGACTAAGTGACTTTTGTTCGACCACAAGCTCCAACACTGAGCTGTTGCACTGTACAGAATTTATTACAATAAAACTAATTAAATGTCTCTGGCTCTGAGAGACACAGCTATTAGATCACTCTCAATAAACTGGCTTTAGGGCCAGGGAAATCTTTCCTTCTTTATTTATATTTTCAGAGGCATGAACTCATCCTGACATTGGGGAACCACGTCACACACTCCACTGCTGCTGAAATAACTAGACTGTAACAGATCAGAGGTCAGGTGGAGTTTAGTGATCAGAAGGTCCCAGGTTTAAACCCCAGCATCACCAAGTCACCACTGTTGGGCCCTTGAGCGAGGCCCTTAACCCTCAAATGTAAAAAGATCAGATGAGATGAAATGATGGTCCAGATGTTGCACTGAATCTGCCAAACACATACTTTAAATATGTACATATATTACATTTAGGCACAGGCTGTCTTTACAGACAGAACTCTGTTCACAAAATGCCAAGTGGAATCTGAGCCATTAGTCTCTTTTCTCTCTCTCTCTCTCTCTCTCTCTCTCTCTCTCTCTCTCTCTCTCTCTCTCTCACACACACACACACAAACAGACACACACACACACACTTACTTAATTCAGTAACAGGTGAGAGTGTGTATCATGTTCCTGCCTGTTTTCCAGTCACTTCATTCTGTAAGATTAAATAATTCACCTGCAGGACATGAAACGATTAAACCGTGTGTTAATGTGATTTGAATTACATCCTGTTGTTACATTAATATCACTCTCGCTTACTTAAACCTGTTTAATGAAAGCGGTTCAACGTAACTCAGCAGGTGCCAATATTTCAGGGCTTCCTGCCCAACTGTGTTGATTTTATATGACACACATACTCACTACTCACATAGTTAGTCTTGTTGGACTTCCTGCCTGCACGCTGCACTACACATACATTCACCTTGTATTTAAATGGTGATTATTCTGCATGTTCTCAAGTGGAGTTTGGTGTTCCACAGGGCTCAGTTTTAGGCCCCCTGCTGTTCTCTTTACATGCTTCCTCTGGGCAACATAATTCATAAGCATGGTATTAGTTTTCATTGTTGTGCTGATGACACACAGTTATACATCTCAGCAAAACCAGATGAGAAAAACCAGTTTGCTAAAATTGAGCAGTGTGTGCAGGACATACGAGATTGGATGTTAATTAATTTTCTTCTGTTTAATCCTGATAAGACAGAAGTTCTAGTCATAGGACCACAAGCAGCTAGAAGTAAGCTTTCTGATCAGACTGTAACTTTAGATGGCCTTTCTGTTCTATCAAGTGCAACAGTTAAAGACCTCGGTGTGATTATAGATTCCAGCCTTTCGTTTGAAGCTCATGTAGATAATATCACCAGGATAGCTTTCTTTCACTTCAGAAATATTGCCAAGATAAGAAACATATTGTCACTAAATGATGCAAAAAATCTAGTTCATGCCTTTATCACCTCTAGGTTGGACTATTGTAACGCCTTACTGTCTGGCTGTTCAACTAGGTGTATAAACAAGCTTCAGTTAGTACAGAATGCAGCAGCGAGAGTCCTCACTAGAACCAGAAGATACGAGCACATCACCCCCATCTTATCTACACTGCATTGGCTCCCTGTCAAATTTTGCATCAATTTTTAAAAGAATAAGTGTTTAAGTCTAGGCTAAAAACCTATTTACTTAGCGCAGCATGTTTGTAAATACAGTGTGGGCCATTTCTATGGATCCACCTTAATAAAATGGGAATGGTTGGTGATATTAACGTCCTGTTTGTGGCACATTAGTATATGTGAGGGGGCAAACTTTTCAAGATGGGTGGTGACCATGGTGGCCATTTGGAAGTCGGCCATCTTGGATCCAACTTTTGTTTTTTCAATAGGAAGAGGGTTATGTAACACATCAGACTTATTGGGAATTTCACACGAAAAACAATGGTGTGCTTGGTTTTAACGTAACTTTATTTTTTTCAAGAGTTATTTACTGACCACTTATAAAATGAGTTCAATGTGCTGCCCATTGTGATGGATTGTCAATGCAACCCTCTTCTCCCACAAAAGTTGGATCCAAGATGGCCGACTTCCAAATGGCCACCATGGTCACGACCCATCTTGAAAAGTTTGCTCCCTCACATATACTAATGTACCACAAACAGGACGTTAATATCACCAAACATTCCCATTTTATTGAGGTGGATCCATATAAATGGCCCACACTGTAGATGAGCCTTAGGTAAAGGAGCAGATCTGGGGGACTCATGGACCTAGAGTATTCTGGTGAACTGGTATGTTTAGATGCTGTCCTCCCCACTCTCATTGATCACTCAGGTTTGTTGACGGTGAGGTGATTGGTTGCTTTACATCTCAGGGAGCCCTCATGTTTGTGTTTCCTTCTGGCTCTCCCTTTTAGTTATGCTATGTGTCAGGGAATACCACTTGAGGGCACCAAAGCGCCCAGAGACACCATTTCGTTTCCTTTTGTTTTCATTTGTAGTTTTTGGTGGACTTAATTTCCCAGAATGTACCTCGGTCAGGTGATGTGGCGCTCACCTGAACCAAGGTTGCTAATTAGTTTGGTTATAAATGTTCTTGTGTTCAGTTTGCCCTTGTCTTGCATCTGTTCATTTTGGGTTACTGTTTGTTCTGGTTTGTTGTCTAGCTCTGTGTTCCCCTGGCTCTGTTCTCCTTGTTCTGTGTGTTCTCCTGGCTCTGTGTGTTCTCCTGGCTCTGTGTTCTCCTGGCTCTGTGTTCTCCTGGCTCCTTTTCTCTCTGTCTCTCTGTCAAGCTATACATGTCGCTCCTGAGCTGCCAGTGATCCAGACCCCTCTGTCCTCTGGACCTGTCTGACTCGTCCTGGTGTCCTGCTTCTGGTTGGAGATCTCATCACATGGAGCCCCGTGTGGTCTGTCTGAGATGTATGTGGTGACTGGGGACGATTCCACTTTTCCACGAAGATGCAGACAGCTTTTCTTTGAGGACTTGTGACTTCAGTTGCTCGTAGTTCAGGACTGGATTTTCCTCCAGTCTCCAATAACAAACTGGACTCGATTTTAACTTAAACACATCTCCGGTTATACTGAACTTCCAGCCTCCTAACACACAGTATGAGTGCAGATCAATTCCTGCTTTCTGTTAGACAGGGAACCAATCCAGATGAGGATGGGTTCCCTGTTGAGTCTGGTTCCTCTCAAGGTTTCTTCCTATTACCATCTCAGGGAGTTTTTCCTTTCAACTGTCGCCCTCGGCTTGTTCATCAGGGACAGTCATTTTGATTCATACATGTTAACATCTCATACAATATTAAATAAAATTTAATTGAATTTAATTGAACTTTATACATTATGTGAGTGTGATCATCTCGCTCTCTCTATTCCAGCCTCCTAACACACAGTATAACTGCAGATTAATTTCTAATCTGATCATTTTTATTCACAAACGTTTTTTCACATTTGATACACATTTTCTATTACACACACACAGACACACATACACACACACACACACACACACACACACACACACACACACACACACACACACACACACACACACACACACTCTAGGCCTGTGTTTAAACACTTAAAGCAGAACTCTGTGACCCCTGATTTAGACTTGCTTACAAAAACATCATTGCAGTAATAATACACTGCTTTTACACACATCTGAAAAAGTTTCCCACTCATAAAGTATACATGGGCAGCCATCAGGATACCTGGGGGTCCGCTGACCCTTTTTAATCTTCTGACCAGGAACCTGATACAATCTGCGACAATTAGTAGCAGACAGTACCCCACGCTAGCGCAGGCAGAATAAACAGTGTGGTGATGGGCCTACAGCCAGTGCACCCCATATGAAAAGAACTCTAACCCCGACGTTCCGCAAAGTTCTGCAAGCGCCGGCAAAAAAATGTTTTAAACATGTTTAAACATGATTTTAAGGCGGCTTAAACATATGAAATTTTTCGCACAGAAATATGGAAACATAATCGTAGCGCCAAAACTTGCGGTGAATCATGAAGGACCGTACTTCTGGGGCCACCGCGCGAAACTGAGTAGGTGAGATAGGGGTATTAAAGTTGACTGGGATTAATTAAGTGCATTATGGCACCATACATTATTTGTAAAGATTTTTCTCGGATGCAAAAAAAAAAATAAAAAAAAAGCTTTTCAAATGACTTTAAGGTTAAAAAAACTAAGGCACACATTAAAATAAATAATTATACAAAAACACCAAGTTGTGCAACTAAAAGTTTCAAAATCTACATCTCAGGCATAACATAAGCCTTTACTGACAATTTCGCTCAAATCACTACACAGCTCACTGTTTGCGCCTCCTTCCGCTTTGTGGGTGACGTAGCCGCTTCTTCTTCGTTGGTGTTTACTGGCGGCTTGCATCCGGAAGTGCGCTGTGTCAAAAGCGTGCTGTCAACAAATAATTGCGCAAAAACATAACTCCAGCTTTTAAACGAGGCTTCGAGGCAGAAGATTTGGCCTCGATCATTTTTTGTAATCGAATTACTCGAGGAATCGTTTCAGCCCTAGTTGACTTTACTAAAGTCATTTGTGTGAAACTTGTTGACAAATAAAAATTAATTAAACCCAACATTCAATTTTTTTGAGTGTGTGAATTAGATTGTTAGTGTTATGAAAGTATGGCACCTGTTATAAGTTGTTCCCTAATAAAAGGATGTATTACATACAGTATGCACCTGTCTGAGTGTGTGAAAGTGCTGAAGCCCCTTCAGTGTAAAGTGCACATGAATAAAAGTGCACCTGTGTTCACTGCATCTGCGCCTCCACGTGTCTGTGAAACAAAGTTCATTATTTATTTATTTATTTATTTTATTTGTTTATTTAATTAGGGACCGCGCACTAAGCATTGCTGCGCACAAGCAAACCATGCCGCGTACATGGGGAATATAGCACAGGGCTAATTTGCAGGCTAATTTAACAACTCCAAACCAAGTCACAAATACAAAGTGTATGACATCCAGGACACAGTGAGAAAGCACAAACTTTACCAGTGTGAATTCAACGCTCCAACCCAAGCTGCTCAATGCCCACATTGCTGTTGTTTCAGCTTTGTGGAGAACACACCGAGTTCTGTTTGTGATTTCATTTCTAATGGTATCATGTTCCATAATTCTGAACCTTTTACTGAAAAACATGACCGACCCATCGTAGTTCTGTATCTTCCAACTCTACAATTTCCACTTACTGCACCTCTGGTCTTCACCCCATCACTATCATATTTTTGTATCAGCTGAGAAATAACATTAGGCACAAGCCCATTTATACACTTAAATATAATTTTTATGAATGAAAACTTCAAAAAATTATCAAAACCTAGAAAATGATACTTTTAAAGAATTTGACAGTGATGCCATCTCATTGATTTCTGATCCATTACTTTTAAAGTTTGTTTGTATAAGGACATTATATTGTAACTGATTGGGAGACCTTCACTAGAGGTCACTGTCTGGTTTTGTACTGTATGTTTTGTAGTTTTTGTTGGCCGACTCAGTTTCCCAGAAGGCACCTCGGTCAGGTGATGAGAGGGCTCACCTGATCCGAGGTGCCTCATTAAACATCTTATGAATAGCAGTTTGTACTGGGAAACTGGGTCGAGCATTATCCTAGTCCTAGTCAAGTGGGCATTCCTTTGGTTTGGTTTCTTTAAGTTTATGTTTTGGTTTATGTTTTGTAGCCTGTGTTTTTTAAGAGGGCTCTATTTTTGGTTTGCTTTATGTTCTCTTTGTGTTAGTGGGTTCATGGAGCTGTTCTCTTCAGTTAGGCTCCTCGTGTGTAAGTACTGTTCTGTGTGTCCTCAGTGTCGGCCATCTTGTGTAGTTCTTTGTTTATAGATCCCCTTGTCTGTTTAGATATGTGTAGCCACATGAGGGCTTAGCCGCTAACAGGGTTAGCCGCTAGTAGGCCTTGATTGCTAGTAGGGTTAGCCTCTAGTAGGGTTAGCCTCCAGTAGGCTAGCCTCTAGTGGGATTGACTGCTTGTGGTTGTCGTCGCTAGTAGGTTAGCCGCTAGTTTGGTATAGCCTCATGTGTGCCCTGCCTCTTGTGTTCCAGTCCCCTCATAGGTCAGTACTAACCCGGTTAGCCACAAACTCCCTTAGATACTAACCTGGTTAGGTCATCATTCCCTACATCCATATTCCATATAGCTACTAACCCAACTAACCAGTCCTGTCTCTAGTTAGCTCCAGCTCCATGTTTCCCGGTGTGTCAGCGCTCAGCTCCCTGCATTAGCTCCTTTACTGTGTTTGCCCTGAGCCCTAATTATAGTTTAAGTTTGTTGTTTTAGTTTGTTTGTTTGTTTGTGTCTGTTTTTTGAGTTTAAATAAAGACACTGATTCACCAACCCCCCTTTTAAAGTCTAGAAACACTGCTCCCACTACTTTTCCCTGATCCAAAGTACTTTTTATGGTTTCAGTGAAATGACGTATAGCCATTTCTGTCTAATACTTCGGTCGAAATTCGAATTGTTTGGGATTTAAATGTTCTTTTTCAAATTCATTAGTTGTTCAGCCACTAACTTTTCAAGCACTTTAGAGATTACTGGTATAATTGAAATGGGTCTATAATTAAATACTTCATCCGTTTCTCCTGACTTAAAAACTGGGGTCACAACAGCCGTTTAAAATTTTTTGTGGGAACTCACCAGTTTTAATAGAGAGGTTTACCAAGTGTACTATTGGCCGTATCAATGTTTCACTATATTTTATTAATAAAATAAGTATCTAAACAAAATATCTTTGGCTTTTGAACTAAGTTGATTAATAGTTCTATGGATTTTAGTCTGATCAACCTGTGCAATGTAGCGAATGTCGGCAGAGTATCTGAGGTTTAGAGCATACATCTGTCCGAACAGCGTAATCACAGCTAATGCTGCGCCGTCCAGTGGCGACCTGTGAAGCTCTGCTGAACTCCATGGCCAAGAGAATTCAAGCCGTGCTGGAGAATGATGGCGGCCACACAAAATATTGACACTTCACATTTTCACTTAGGCGTGCACTCACTTTTGTTGCTAGGGGTTCAGCTATTATTGGTTGTATTTTTAGTTATTTTGAGGGGACAATAAATTTACACTGCTATACAAACTTTACACTGGCGACTTTTCATTGTGTCAAAGAGTCATTTATGCATGAGAGAGTCACTCTGCAAAAAGATTTGCAGAGATGTGAGGGGTGTACTCACTTTTGTGACTCATCACTTAAAGAATTTTAGGAGAACAAAGGGGAAGTTTGAGATAAGGGAAGTGAAGTAAGCACTGTACATACCACATATTCCTGTATCAGTGTTTCTTCACGCATGTAGATACAGGGTCCTTTAATGATACACATTCGTCCAGCATCTACTATACATCATTACACTCAAAATGAATTATTAATGCAACATATATTTTTACAACGATCATTGCTGTCATCTACTTCCTACATTCATATAGACTGACATAATAATGTGCAGAAACTCTCCTCAGTTTCTGCTGATGGATATGTTGGGACCTCTGCTCACTTTGCCTTTTTGTATCCAAAGGCTGCACTGCATCTTCATGTAGGCTTGTTTTTTCATTGAAACCTCTGGACAGCCCAGGTTTCTCAGGTTTTCTCTTGGACAGTTTCTATTGTAAACTGGTGTTCCATCCATCATATTCAGTGTCTGACCCCGTCTCAGTCAAACAAGGATGTGTCTTGATGAGACTCTGGGCTACCTGTTCCATCTCCTTATCACTGACATACTCTTTATACTGAACAATTTCCTTACTAGATGATTAAAGGTGGCTGACATCAGCTTGCCATTCTGAAAACAAGTTATTTTTGCCTGTCGAAGTTGTAATTCAGCACCATAGAAAAACTGCAGGCCAAGAAGTTTGTGAGCAAGTTGACTCACTTGAAGACAGTATCGGTATCTAAAGATCCATCTGACAGTACTGAATGGTCACTTACAGAAGAAGAGCTCTGTGACTGTACTTGACTACGATCGGTTGGCCTCTCACCATGCTCCATAGGGATGGGTCTTGGCTTAGCAATTACTTTAAGTGTGCCTTTATTTTGGACTTCTAAAGTTGAAGTAAGGTTCAGGAAATCGTTTCCAAGCAAAGAATCCATAAACTGAA
Source organism: Clarias magur (assembly GCA_013621035.1). Classification (NCBI taxonomy): domain Eukaryota; kingdom Metazoa; phylum Chordata; class Actinopteri; order Siluriformes; family Clariidae; genus Clarias; species Clarias magur. The sequence continues at coordinate 95,844 of QNUK01000648.1, read as the reverse complement.
GTTTAAAATTGCCTTGAAGTCCACACTGCTTCTTTATTTCAACCATAAGGTCATCAATAGATTCAGGGAGTCCAGGGGAAAGTGTCAACCTCTGAGAGCTGCCATCAGTCCGGATGATCTTAAGGATCATAGGTGTCCCCATCTTCATAGGTGTCCCCATCTTCATAGGTGTCCCCATCTTCACTGCTTTTTACTCTGTTCAAACACACAAAATACAAAATGATTATAAATCAGATATATATATATATATTGTTTCATATTTAAATTTCAGAGTCTAAAGTCTACTTTTTAATTACTTGTGCAGAAACTTCTGCAAAAATGGTCCAGGTTGAAATATTTAGATTTTCCTTTTTAAGAAAGTAAACAAGACACTTCCCAGGTGCAGCCCACCTTGTATTTCAATATGCCTTTTCAAAGCCACCATTCGAGTAGCTGCAATCCTGTAGTCAGCTGGTGGATAAGTATCTAGTAGTTCACTGACTGTCCCAAGACTGAAACCTCTTGTGGGTGCTGCGCTGATTCCAAAGGCACTATAGAGCTCTCTGACAATGTAGAATGTGTTCTTTTGTAAAATACAGATTTGGTCGATTTCACTAAATTCAGGCAATCCCCCTTCCAACCAGTGGACCAGTATCACTCCCTTCATATAGGTTATGCCCTTGATTTTTACACATTGTACAAGGTGAACCTCTGCTGTGCGAGAGAACGTTTGTCTGATGACCTGCGCTGTCTCTTCTCTAAGTAAGTCTCCTGGAAGAGTCGATACAGCTGAGACCTCTTGGTCAGACTTGCTAAGACATGGAGAGCTCAGCTGGTAAGCAATCATCAGCTGATGCTTTAAGGCCATTGAGAGGGGGACATTTAACTTGATTAATATCAATAAGTAGAGCGATCCAATGACTTTGATCTTCTGCTTTGTGGTTTAGAACTTTCCCAGAAAATTTATCTTTTAAAATGGCGCCACCTGCTGTTCTACAGAAATCAGCTTGTTTTCCTTTACAAACAAAAACAGAGCTTTTCTATTTCTCATGTTTCGTAAAACCCCTGGCATTAACTGAGAAAATACTTATTGACATGAACTTGAAAGAGAGATAGAAAATATATGAACCTTAAAAGAAACTCAGTTGGACAGTGAGTAGGATAGAACGTAAGTGTTGAGAGAGTATAAAGAGAGAGAGTATACTTCCAACTTTCTGTACCTCAGTCCCACTTCAGATGTAAATGTTGAGATCATGTTTGCTTAAAGGCAACAAATACTGCAACAAGCAGATCCCCATAACAGACTGTACCATGATTCTAGACCAATGACATATACAAGCATCATTTAACATTGATTTCTTGACCATCCACTGCTGATTTGACTCCCACATGAAACGCTCTCTTGCCTTCTTTACGTGCTCGCTCAATGTCAGGCCGGAGGAGATTCCCCGTAGCTCAGTCTTTAACCATGAAGGCTTCTTTGAAGAACATCTCGTTGTTTTTGAGAAAATCATTACCCTTTGCTCCTTTCCATGTAAAGTCCCGAGCCGTTCTGGTAGCAAACCGTATTATAACTGGCCTCGGTTTCTTTCTTTCTTTCTTTCATTCGGCGTCACTTTCCCACTCGATTTTTGCTTGGCAAGTGTAGGAGTGTGTGTCGTCAAATAACTCTTCTTTCTGCCATCTTTCGGACCTCCAGGTCCATCACTTCGGGGATTGTCAACTCCATAACAAGTTAACTTAAGTTCTTCTGTAGAATTAAATGAACCCCGGACCCGGCAGTAAACTACGCAAACCTACGCCTGAATCTCATTAACAGTTAATTAATGACGTATTTCCTCTATTAACATGAGTAAGACATATCTGACGTTTATTTTACGCAGCCATGTAAATACACCTGGTCGACCCCGGACTGCTCGTACTTTTCCATCTGCTTCCCTCAGGTGTCTTTTTCTTCTTCACGTCATTTCAAATCATGTCTCAGCAAGTCTTATCGCGATGAAGCCAATTATTCTCCAGGAAGCGCGAGGAAACCTGATTGTTTCTTGTTATTTGGACAACATTGAATCAAGTGAAAGCAAAGGAGCTGAATTTTAAACAAACCTTATGTTATTTATTTATGTTCATTTTACAAGCATTAAATTATGTAATACAAAATGTACAGTGCACTTAAAGAAGTGCAACAACCAGACAGGCTGTTTTGTGTGTGTGTGTGTGAAAGAGAGAGAGAGAGTGTGTGTGTGTGTGTGTGTGTGTGTGTGTGTGTGTGTGTGTGTGTGTGTGTGTGTGTGTGTGTGTGTGTGTGTGTGTGTGTGTGTGTGTGTTGTGGTGTGTGTGTGTGTGTGTGTGTGTGTGTGTGTGTGTGTGTGTGTGTGTGTGTGTGTGAGAGAGAGAGAGAGAGAGAGTGTGTGTGTGTGTGTGTGCGTGTGTGTGTGATTCACTGATCATGAACAGATTCAATAAACATCATACACACCGCACTGCATCGTACAGTTACATATGCACTATATGCTGTTTGCTCTGGATCTCTGTGGATGCTGATGCGGTTCACATCTGCATGCAGCGCTGCACCGTACAGAGATGGAATGAGTCTCCAGTTCTAGCGCCTAAAGCTTCAAATTCAAGTTCCCCAATATTTTGAGGACAGAAAAGTTTACGGATAAAAAATAAAGACAAGTTCATTTCGTCTTATAAATATCCCAGATGGTAAGAGCCACAAGACAAGAGAGCGCTAACTGTGTTAGCTGTAGAACAGGAAGGTCTGGGGTTACTGCAGGTCATTTGTATAGCACGTAATGAGTCTTATTTCCATTTCCTGCTTGTCAGCTTGTATTGCAGTGCCGGTTGACCTTTTAAGCGGTTGTGTCTTCCTCTTCCTCTGAGATTATATATATATATATATATTTTTTTTTTTTGCTTCAGGCCTGATTTAGACTCGCCTACAGAAATCTCAGTGCAGTGATAACACACTATCAGGAGTGACGTAACACACACTGTGTCATGCCGTCATGTCTGCTCAAACACAGCGTGAACAATAAGGTGACAGAAGCCCCGCCCCAGTCACGAGTCCTGACTGCGTAGCGCTCTCACTCAGTCTCACTCTAGATCAGCCACACACACACACACACACACCCTCTCTGAGCCCTGGCACACAGTCTGAGTCTCGGTGAGTATTTATTGCTTTATGCACTGAGTTTATCTTTAATAATCATTAAACTCTAAATATTTATCTGTTTAGAGCAGAAGCATGAGCGGAGCGACTGTACTGTGTGCGCGCGCGTGTGTGTGTGTGTGTGTGTGTGTGTGTGTGTGTGTGTGTGTGTGTGTGTGTGTGTGTGTGTGTGTGTGTTAACTTCCTGAATGACACATACAGTGTTTAAGTTTTTTTTTTTTTTTTTTTTTTGCTGCGCATGTGGTTTAAAGTCTCTTTCATGTTTAATGAGTGTGAAACAGTGATAATAGTATTAATACTAATAACACTAATAATAATACTAATGACTCAGTTAATGAGAGTTTGAGAGAGAATGATGATGCAAGATGGTTTGTAATATATTTATAAGCATCATGTTTATACAGCTGTGGATCTGCAGGAAACAGCAGGGATCATAATCACACCTTTCATTACACTTGTGTTTATTGCAAATCTGTCCATCTGAAAACTTCACACTTCACTGCATCCCTGCTAGACGCCCAAAAGAGGAAGTTTATTCACCTTAACCAAGCGTTAGTACACGTCACTGACGGTTAACAAGTCTGTAGGAAGAGTTAAAAAGTTTAAATCTAATAATAATCTGCTGATCTTTAATGTAATCAGTGATATTATGATTATGATTATTATGATTATTATTAGAGGTTGAAGTCCACGTCCATGTGTGTGTGTCTCTGTACAGCAGAACTCTCTGTCTCACTTATTAATAGACAGAAATCACATTCTGTAAGGTCGAGGATCTGACGCCTTGTTTACACTAAGTTGTACTTCTTTGGTGCTCAGACAAACACACTCGCTGTTCGGTAATCGGAGAGAGAATCACAGATGAGAAATGGAAAAAGTCGATCAGATAAAGATGAAGTTTTAGATCAGATAAAGATGATCTCGACTCGGCCCCTTTAGTTCGCGGGACAGTTTTGTTACTCAAGTTCACATGCATGTGAAGGCAGGTGTGCCAATACTTTTGGCCATATAGTTAGTGTATATTACATGATACAGTGTAAAGATTCATACAGGTAGGACTTGGTGTGAGTATTTGTTGGCTATTAATGGGAGTCTGGCGGTATCACTCTTCAGATGCGTGAGACACTCCGATCACTCCGATCACTCCGATCACTCTGATCACCCCACAGTGTGTGTAACCTGTCGTCTCTCTCATCTCTTCCAGCTCTTATAGAACACGTCTCTCCTGTCTGTGGTTGGAGTTGAGATGTCCGAGCTCCGGTGCTGTATGACTCCGTGGGGTAACGGCTCCGTGTCCTACACCCTGAGCCACGCCCCCCCGCCAGGCTCCATTAACACCTGGACCCTAAAGGTGAGTGAACTAGTGAGTGTTTATTAACCTCGGCCTCTCAGTCTGCTTGTGTTGGAGTGAAAGACACGACAGCTGGGTTAAGAGGACGTCCGGCTCCTGCTGTGACTCGGGTGAGAAAGTGATTTGTCAAGTGGTTTGCACTTACATAACCTTAGTGAGCACATTACACATGTGTGTGTGTGTGTGTGTGTGTGTGTGTGTGTGTGTGTGTGTGTGTGTGTGTGTGTGTGTGTGTGTGTGTATGAGACTCCAAATGACTCACAGTTACAATACTGAATGATGCACAGGGATGTCATGAATGTATTTTTTTTTCCCCTCTGTAAACACACTGCACACGACCAGGTCACGTCACCAGCAGCTAATTTGGACAAACAAAGAACAAAGACTTGTATTCTGTGTGTGTGTGTGTGTGTGTGTGTGTGTGTAGGACATGGTTATAGTAAGTGAGGACGGAGACACTGATGAAAACTACGTCGAGGCTCCGACGGGAAACGGATACATCCTGAGGGAACAGTTCTCAGAGGTGGTGTATAAGCTGGAGAGCCTGGAGAAAGGGGTGTGTCCCTCAGCTAGCACACACATGTCCTCATGCTAACAGCTTCCACACTACTGTATTAACCCTTCACCCTCTTTATAAACTTATTTATTTGTTTATTTTTTAAATAGGTGTCCAAGGATGTTCCCTGTGCAGGTGCGTCTCTCTGTCTCTCTCTGTGTCTCTCTCTCTCTCTCTCTGTCTCTCTCTGTCTGTGTGTCTCTCTCTCTCTCTCTCTGTGTCTCTCTCTCTCTGTCTCTCTCTGTCTGTGTGTCTCTCTCTCTTTCTCTCTGTGTCTCTCTCTGTGTCTCTCTCTGTGTGTGTGTCTGTCTCTCTGTCTCTCTCTCTCTCTGTGTCTCTCTCTGTGTCTCTCTTTCTGTGTCTCTCTCTGTGTCTCTCTCTGTGTCTCTCTCTCTCTCTCTGTCTCTCTCTGTTTCTCTCTGTCTGTGTGTGTCTCTCTCTCTCTCTCTCTCTCTCTCTCTCTCTCTGTGTCTCTCTCTGTGTCTCTCTCTGTGTGTGTCTCTCTCTCTCTGTCTCTCTCTCTCTGTGTCTCTCTTTCTGTGTCTCTCTCTGTGTCTCTCTCTGTGTCTCTCTCTCTCTCTGTCTCTCTCGCTGTGTCTCTCTCTGTGTCTCTCTCTGTGTCTCTCTCTCTCTCTGTCTCTCTCTCTGTGTCTCTCTCTGTGTCTCTCTCTGTGTGTGTCTCTCTCTCTCTGTCTCTCTCTCTCTGTGTCTCTCTTTCTGTGTCTCTCTCTGTGTCTCTCTCTGTGTCTCTCTCTCTCTCTGTCTCTCTCGCTGTGTCTCTCTCTG
>QNUK01000648.1:0-82500 GCA_013621035.1 Clarias magur | reverse complement strand
AAAAAACACCGCTGTGCTTTACATATAGTATAGAGAGGGAAAGTCTTAATAACTGAGAATGACGTTTCTATCTGTGTGTGTGTGTGTGTGTGTGTGTGTGTGTGTGTGTGTGTGTGTGTGTGTGTGTGTGTGTGTAGACCAGTGCACAGTGATATTTTTAGACAAGTTGAATAATTGTTAAACCCAATTGCAGCCAGTATTCTAGTTTTGAGTATTTGTGCCTTTGATGGTTTAGACAGGAACCGTGCAGCGATCTGTGAGCACCTGTATGAGAGACTATCATCACTTCACAGCATATTAAACCTAATAGTGCTACTGACACTGAAACACACACTAAAGTATTCATTCAGCAATATAATGTCGTGGCCGTCATCGTCAGATCTCTAAAACCGTGTGTCATGATGTTATACTCCAGGGTGCGGTCATGCAGACAACAGCATCTTTGGCTTTCAGATTTTTTAACCCAGTGTTTTAATAATTTGATACTGTGGTCCAGCAAGAGTTATTAACTCCCCAGACTAATTGAATAAAAATGTGTTATTTATTTATTTATTTATTTATTTATTTATTTTCCCCTGGAGGACTTAAAGATTTTTAACACTGTATGTGAGAAGGCTTTGGGTTGCATTACAGATGTTCAGCATTATGTTTGGCCTGAATTCAGAATATCAGTGCTGGTGGTGCGAGTTTAAACTCGCACATTGTGATTATTTATTAATCTCAATGTGGCTTTTTAATTATTAAGGATTGTAAAGCTCTCACTCTCTCTCTCAGAGCTTGGCCTGATCCATAACCATAATGTTTGCAGGAGCTTACAGACAGGAAGTTACACCAGTCTGAAGAACCATGTGCATGTGAAGTGCACTAAACAGGGAGTACTGTATGGAGCAGGATAATAAATCAGTCCCTGTAGTGAATGAACGCTTCATCCTGTTTATACCCTATGTAGCGCACATACAAGTGTAGTGAATATGAACAAACCTCTGGTGCACTATGCAGTGATGTAGGGCTTAGCACTGTGCCTCGCACTTCGAGGGTCCAGGTTCAAAGCCCAAAGACATGCAGATTAGGCTAACTGGCATTCCCAAATTGTGTGTGTGTGTGTGTGTGTGTGTCTTGCGATAGATTGGCATCCTGTCCTGATGTACCCTGCCTGGTGTACCTAAGTCTCCTGGGATAAGCTCCAAGCAAAGCTGTATACATTTAGGCATTTGGCACACACCCTGGTCGAGAACAACCTACTTTTTGAATCTCACTATACATCTGAGCAGTTGAGAGTTAAGGGCCTTGCTCAGGGGCCCAACAGTGGTAACCTGGTGGTCTTGTGGTTTGAACCTGGGACCTTCTGAACTGTAGTCCAATGCCTTAACTCCTGAGCTACCCCTGACCAACCCCCTCGTTTACAGGATAAAGTGGTATAGATGATGAGTGAGTAGTGCACTATTTAGCATGTAGGAGGCTCGGGTAGTGCTGTAGTGCACACGGGTTCATCTGTCTGTACGTCTCTGTGTCTCTGGGACGCTGCTAACAGAAGTGAAGATAACAACGCTAACCATGCTAACAGTGGATTCCAAGCTCAGAAGAAATCAGAAATCTCTGTGCAATCTTGACGCTGAGGGTGATGAGGGGATACTGGTCTTTATGTTTTTAAGGGCGTGTCTCTTTCGCTAAAGAAGTGATCGGTGTTAAGACCTGTGGAATGTTTATATGTATATATATATATATATATATGTGTGTGTGTGTGTGTGTGTGTGTGTGTGTGTGTGTGTAATTAAATAACTTTAATATTACAACATAAATGACATAAAAAATAAATTAGCTTGTTTTCCAGACTGTGTAGAAGGAAAGCCATCTCAGCTCCATCGCCATATCAATAATCCTAGATTCTTGTGAAACGTCAGCTCAAGAGGGCTACTGTATTACTGACACACAGACTCCACACCACACACGCATGTCTATAGCACCATTAAAAAGTTTCATCAGTCACAGGAGGGCTCCAGCTCTCCAGCTCCCACATGACTCCACGCTGCGGTTTCTACAGAGGGAACAGGAAACACACAGGCCAGAGCAGTCATGTTTCTAAGAAGTGAAGTAGTTTGGATTATGCTTGGTCACTGTAGCACAGCTGTTCTTTATCTTCTTCATCATCATCATCAACATTACAGCATCTTTGGAGAACTGTGACTCTAGACTGTGGAAATGCATCAATAATTTAAGCATTGTACGTAAACATGTGCTTCCAAATATTCCCTATCAAGCAGCAAAATGATGAGAAAAACAAACATTTTCCACATTTGGTTCAACTCAGTTCAACACCAGTTTTGAACAGTCAATTTTTCCCAGTTTTTTTTTTTTTTTCTCCAGATGAAACAAAGTAAACAGAGCAATTAAAACAGTAAATAACTTAGCAAAATTGTCAAATGAGATGTTTCCACCAGCATCGCGTAGTGACCTGGACACTATTCTGCAAGAAGAACGGCTCAAAATCCCTCTGGTCACCGTGCAGGACTTGCATCGCTCATTCCCAAGATGGACTGATGCAGCATTGGCAGCAAAAGGAGGCCCGACACCATACTAATGAATTATTGTGGTTTAAAACCAGGTGTTTCAGTTTCTTAGATATAAATCATGTTTATTACATAATCATGTGATCAGAATCTTTTGAAGATTTTTAAATAGTGAGATACAGTGTAATGCTGTTCGTTCTGAGTGTATATTATTCACTCTATTTATGAGCCTGTACTCCAGTAGCCAAAGGTTTTAAGAATGACACAACTTTAGCTGCTGTGTCACGCCAACAGTAAAGCATCCTGAGACCAGTCATGTGTGGTGTCGCCTCTCAGCCATGGAAGTGGCCTCACTCACAATTTTGCCTAAGAACATGGCCATGAATAAAGAACGGCACAAAAACATCCTCCGACAGCAACTTCTCCAGGTACAGTTCGGTGATGAACAATGTCTTTTACAGCATGAGATGGAGATGGAGCTGGAGCTCCTCGCCATGGGGCAACAGTCATAACTAAGTGACTTGAGGAACAAAACATGGGGATTTTGGGCACATGGACAGGAAAGTCCACAGACCTTAATCCCAATGAGAACTTGTGGTCGATCCTCAAGAGGCGGGTGGACAAACAAATCAATTCTGTCAAGCTCCAAGCACTGATTATGTGAGAATGGACTGCACAATGAGTCAGGGTGTGGAAGGTGATTGTTTGACAGCATGTCAGGATGAATTGCAGAGGAATTCTTCAGTAGACCAGAGTAACATCTGACAAAAAGATCTAAAAAAAAAAAAAGATAACCCTAACCCTAAAATCCCATATTATCTGATCAACGCCACACTGATCCAGGTACAGTAATGTGCGACAGACGGTTAAAATTTCATATTAATTTCATATGCAACATGCTGATTTATTTGTTTGAATCAGCAGAAAAACACAAACACACTGCTAAAGGCTTCAACCTCACCAAGATTTCCAGACAGGCCTGATCACTGAGCAGCGACTTTGCTCAGAGCTCCTGTTTCATGATGAGAGGAACGTGTGCAGTGATCGGACGCCTGGTTTCACACTGCAAAACCTTGGAAAGTTGAAACGTCCCCCTGTACCTGGACTCACTCTGACAATCTAGAAAAGTGAATAAAACAATTTAGTGAAGTTCTGTCGATAAATTAAATGTTTCTTATTCGTAAGTAAAAAGTGCATGAGAATAACCTCTGTACAATTTCCTAGAAACTTTTATGCAGAAGTCGTTAGTGAGCTCAAAATAATCCTTCCACTTTTTTCTGTGCATAGAGGGAATCCGAGCTCCAGAGTCCCAGTACAAGCAGAGCGATCTTGTTTCTTAATCTTACTCTAAATACCTTTGATCTGTTTTAATTCTATTGTTAGCAGTCTGATTAATTCAATGACTAGCTCGTAGACAGTCATGATTCCTGGCTTACATTTATCAAATCTGGGAACACACACTCAGCATTTGACTTTTTCCTCTTTTTGCAGGAACTGATACCTGTGTGTGACATCATCGAGCGTTTGGCGGTGCGCAGCCATGGCGATGTGTACAAACAGTCAACACTACTGTATTGGGGTCATGGGCGTGGCTTTCCAGCAATCACATGACCAGAACGCTCTCTATAGTCTTACTCTTTATTTTTTTGGGCCAGCTGTTAATGCTTTAAAAAAAAATGATTATTAGTAATAATATCATGTAAATTTGTTGTTTGGGTCAAAATGTTTCTTAAACTTTCGCGTCTCTTTTCCTGAACACGTCACTGAAAGAGGAACTCGACGTTTAGTACTAACTGGCATATTTTAGTTCTGTTTGTTCTCGGCATTGATGGAATACCGTGTGTGTAGATTACAGTAAAAGGGCAAAAACAGACAGATATGTGATGTACACTACAAGTCAAAAGTTTGTGCACCCAGTCTAACTCCATGGTCTTTCCTGATTTTTATTTCTTTCCAGAACAGCTGACTGTTCGTGTTATTACACGATTACCCAATGCCATATGTGTTATTTCATGCTTTTGAAATCTTCAGTATTCTTCTAGAATGTAGAAAATACATAACTAAACAAAAAAACCTTCCCGTGTGAGAACTGTTTGGGGACATGGGTAGTCTATGTTAAAGCAGAGCGTCTATTTGCAAATTTCTATGCAAATGTGTGTTGTTGAGGAGAAAGTGTCAGGGGATTATTGTAAATACAGTAGGAGTGATGAATCAGATCCTGTTCCGCATGCTCTGCTACAAAATGCTGCACTTTTCTACAAGACTTTCTTGGTTTTGCGACTGTTAGTTATATTGTAAGTGTGTTATACAAAAGCCAGAGTTAGAAATAAAAGTGTGTTGTTCAAGTGTCTATTAGTTCATGTTTTACCCATAATAAAAACAAATCTACTAAAATCTAATCTAAATATTCCTCACACAATCACTTCAATCGAAAGTGAAGGAAAGAGCCTGAAACACTTGGATTATTAACGGATTTTAAAGCAAACGTCGTCTCAGGGGAACATGGCTCTAGAAAAGTTTAGGACCAAGTTCACATCAGAATTGTCTGTTGTTTTTCCCCTTTGTCTGCATGAGTCAGTGTGTGTGGTTACGGGTGCACACATGTTCATACACTGAAGCAGAAGCGGCGTGTTTTTTATTAATAATTTATTAGTAATAAATCGTATCTACCATACGACCACACCCGGGGTACGGGGCCGAGGGGTCACTGAGCTATTTCTGTGAGTTTCTGATCTGTTGCTGTTTACACGTGTTTTTTTTTTTTTTTTTCAGGAAAGCTTTTTGTTTCCAAGGAATTGATGACATCATTGCTAAAGACGTAGTCCTGGGGATCAGAAACTCGTGTCAACATTCCACAATATGGCTTCTCTCCCAGCATACAGCAGAGAACAGCCCTGTGGTGAGCCCTGCTGAATTTGAGGCGTAGGAGAGAGGAAGCATAAGCGAGATTAAGAACAATCGCTCTGCAGTATCTCCAGTGCAGCTTTGCCCTCAGGATCAGACAAACATCCTGATTATTATTATTGCTGAAACCTGCCTACTTATTCCTGAGCATTGGACTAACAGTAGGCTTGTCACATTCCAGTAACTGGAGAAAGACTCTGGTTAGAGCAACAGAGGCAAACTCTACATACACACACACGCACACACGCACACACACACACACACACACACACACACACACACACACACACACACACACACACACACACACATACATTGCTGTTCTTTACTTTCCATCAAATGCTAATGCTAAAGCAGCACTCAGCTAACAGCAAAACTGCTTTTTAGATTGAGTTTTAGTTCACACTTGAGTCTTGAATCTGGACCGCGCTTCCCGAGCATAAGCGTCATCTAGAACCACCTTGTACAATGTTTAGTCTATTGTTAGAAAAGAAGGGTTTCAGAATTTATCACCTATCGACCCCTTTTTGAACCCGGCGTACTGACACCTTGTTAAAAACAAGAAACCTCCTTGTTAAGAACAAAAAATCTCATCATTGGAACCACGGAGGACGGAGGGCCACTTTGCCCAGACCCACATGGTGCCTGTGGTATCGCATCAACTATTACCAACTGCAAGAACATCAAGGTTCTGTAGTTCTTGCAGTACCACCTCGCTCACACCACAGGTCCGTCACTCTCAGTAGAGATACAGGAGGTGAGAGGCGTGCTCAGATCACTGAATATATGGAGGGCTGCGGGACCCATTGGGTTACCTGGACCTGGGTGCTGAGACACTCCGCTTACCAGCTAGTGTAGGTGTTCACCAACAACTTCAGCGTTGCCCTGTCTCGCTTCATCTGTTTGAAATCAGCAGCAAAAAATGTCAATCATTTGCTTTGAAGACTACAGACCGGTGTTGCTTACACCTGTTAGCATGCAGGGAGGGTTTAATCCAGCCTAGCACTTAGCACAGATCGGCACCAGACTGCGTACAGAAGAACCTGATCTACACCATCTCCATCATCCTCAGCCACCTCGAACAGAAGAACACTTTAAACTGATTACAGCTCACACTTAACACTATTGTCTGGTCAACCCGGGTCTCAGTGTGCATGTGCAGGAAAAGACTACAGGCCAGGCGTTCCGCAAGGCTGTGTGCTGAGTCCCCTGTGACTGTGTACCTGCTCACACTCAACACTAACACAACCATCACATTCACATTCGCAGGGACAGAAGTGAGGCTGATTGCAAATGAGCAGAAGAGAGAGACAGAGGCCGTGTAGCGCCACACCCAGGACACACTGCTTTAAGTGTGGGGAATACTGCACAACTTCCTCCTTACCTTATTGAGAGAAAGAGAGAGAGGGAGGGAGAGAGAGAGAGAGACTGACGGAGGGAGGGGACAGAAGAGATATATAGCACCCGCGTGCACCAGAACAGCACAGTGCGACAGAGACAGCATGAACTTCACACGGAAGAGCTTCATCTGCTGTGAGTATTCAACTTCATTCATCTTTAGAGAATTGTGTGCGTGTGTGCGTGTGTGCGTGTGTGTGTGTGTGTGTGTGAGAGAAAGAGAGAGAGAGAGAGAGAGAAGGGAATAAATTCCTGCTATAGTAGCCTTCCCTTTTTTTTTTTATCAAACTTGCTGAACCATTTTTTTCCATGCAGTATTTCAGCATTATATAATTTATATACAAAATATACATATTGTGTGTATACAGTATATACATACAAACACACACACATATATGTATATACACACAAACACACTCATGCATGCACCTGTACACAATATATTAACAAATGTACCCTGCACCCCACCAACAACTATACACACACACACACACACACACACACACACACACACACACACACTACCATTATAAGCATTTTATTTTCTCAGTGTTTAGTTTTGGTCCTCTGGTTTACAGTCCTGTTCAGAGCTTCGTGTTTCTTTAGTTTCTGTCCATTTTCTCTTCAGTATTTTTTTTATTCTGCTTTTGTCTTTTTCACTAAATGTCTTTTTCTTCAGTCTGACATCTGGAGTTAGTTCAAACTTTCTAAAAGCTTGTCTGCTTGTTCTTGAATGTCTGGCGTGTGTGAGTGTGTGTGAGTGTGTGTGTGTCCCGTCCCCGCTGCCGCTGTGTCTCGCGCTCTCACACCCGGCGGTGCAGCTCTCGTGCGGCCGAAACTTCCCGACACGCGCCGCTCCTCCCATATCACCTCGTCCGTTACGAGCACGCGCGCCGCGGGGGCGGCTCCTCTCTCTCACACACACACACACACGTGCACAGAGGGTGTTATTACCGCAGAGCTTCTGTGATACACTCATTAAGATGTTTAGTTAAACGTCTGTGTGTGTGTGTGTGTGTGTGTGTGTGAGGGCTGAAGAGAATGCTAACACTGCTAATGGTTTTAGTCAGAGATCACCGCTACAGGCGCTCTCTACACACACACACACACACACACACGTGCTTGATGCCGCTTTCTCTTGTCTCTCGCTCCTGTGTGTTCAGTTCACTCCTGTTTCCTGTATCCGGTTTAGTTTGTGCTGTACTTCATGGAATGTCAAGATCCGCAATAATGCATGACTCATACGGAGATCACATGACCTGCGGGGGGAATACCTCAGGCACACTTCACAGATTTCATAATCTATGGAATAAAATCACTGTCAAAAATAATCGTGCATAAAAAAAAAAGATTTGTGTGTAATTCTGCGTTTTGTCCGAGTTGGATTCCAAAATCTCCGGCCACGACAGCTTACAGAGACGAGATTTAGTGTGTTTGTTAGAGTACAACTCTGAAATACACGACTCTGACCGTTTACAGACACAAAACCTGTGTTTCCGTTTCCGCTGTTACACGGACGAATTGCGGAATTACGTGCATGAATGTAGTGTGTTACACCGCTGTCAGAAATACGTCATCAAGGCCACATGCACAGGCGTTAATATCCGAGCAGAAAACACTAATGTGTGTGTGTGTGTGTGTGTGTGTGTGTGTGTTCGTGCATGCCTCTGTGTGCATCTTAATACCCCCCCACCCCTCCTCATGCAGGCGTGCTGCTGGTGCTGATGGAGGACCCGAGTGTCTCTGAAGCCCCCTGGTGCTGTGTCGATGTGCTCGCTAACGGCTCGGCGACGTACACAGTGAACACCACGGGCTGCGGAGACACCATCTGGAACCGGAATGTGAGTACACACACCTGTTAACACCACGTTACTCCTCTCAGTCGTCATGCTTCTGTACTGAACTCCAGTGTGTGTGTGTGTGTGTGTGTGTGTGTGTGTGTGTGTGTGTGTGTGTGTGTGAGAGAGTGTATTCTGGGTATAGGACAGTGATGGACGTGATGTTAGACAGGAGGGACGACGTTTCATATCCATCAGCATCTTAACGCTGAAACTGTTAGCACTAAACAGTACTTTACATCACATGATGTGTGACTCTACAGCTCATTACAGAGCAGTAACTTGTGATTCTGCGTGCGTGTGTGTGTGTGTGTGTGTGTGTGTGTGTGTAGGAGATATGCATAAAGGATCAGAATGGCGATATAGATGGCAACACTGTCATCACCTACGGACCAAACTCGATTCTTCTGTACAAACACTACAGTGGTGTAAACTACATGTGCATGGATGATAGCAAGGTGTGTTCATTATTAATTACACATTAACTTTAATACACATTATTAACACTGCATGTCACTCTTACACACACCCGAGCACCGTTACAGACTCTAATACACATTTATTAATATTAATAATAATTAAACGTTATATTTATCAACAGAAACAAACACCGGTCCAATGCACAGGTACGTTCTTCTTCTTCTTCTTCTTCTTCTTCTTATTATTATTAATCAGGTTTATATTAATGTGCCTGCTCTGATACATTATTGTTTCCATAGTAACAGCTGATCCACAGGGGCGTGTCCCACACATGCACCACATTGTTAACTTGAGAGGGAGAATAGACAGAATATAATCTCAGGTTTGTGTTTCTGTTTTTCTTCCTGCAGATCGTTGTGAAAAAGCTGATCCCTGGTCTGGAGGTGAGACGTCACCGTGTCATCACCGTTAATTACATGTTCATTAATCATACACATTTTCAACACATTTCACCACGAACTCAGACTTGTCTCATTGAAACTGTGCTTTGCTTCTTTGCATGAGAGCATCATTTGCATACACGTCAGCTGAACTGGACTCACTTCACTACTGCATCACTTTGCTTTAGCAGTAATTCTGACTAAACATCTCATTCGTAACTGTGAATGAAGGCAACGTGGCTTGTCTCTCGTTTTCAGGCAACAGAAGTCATGAGGATGATGGAGACCATGGAGGTGATGAAGATTAATGCCAAATTTAGATTAACATTTCTTTCTTTTAATGAATATAATAAATAAACATTTGAATAGTCGGTGTAGAGTCATCGGAGGAGACGATGCCACTTTCTCCCCACTTTTCTCCCTCGCATCACTACGTGCCCTGTACATGACCTCATGGCCACGTCTGATTGGCAAGTGTCACTGTGATTAACATTAAAAACAGAGTATGCCCCGCCTACCCAGACGACACACCCCTATTTCTCCTCTTATACTCCCAGTCAGGGGTAACTGTGGCGGTGTTATACATCGCATGGGGCTTTATTTTACATTAACGTCTAGACGTTATTAAAAAAGAAACACATGGCAACCTCAGAGGTGTGACCTTCACACAGGTGATTTTAATGATCTGAACGTGGATCTGTCTGTCTCTCAGGCCCTGTCCTGAGCACGGAGTGGATCGCTGCTATCATTTCTGTAGCCATCATCATCATCATCATCATCATAATCCTCATCCTCATCATCGGATGGAAAACAGGATGGTACAGGTTTGTGGTACACACTTCCTGTTGGTTGAAGTGCAGGAGCAGACAGACAGGAAGTAATAAAAAACAAAAAAGAAAACTACCGAGGCTCGTGCTGTAGTGCGCATGGGTTCATCTGTCTGCACGTCTCTGTGTCTCTGTTTATCACAGGAGATGCCGTGGGGACGCTGCCAACAGACGTGAAGCTAACAACGCTAACCATGCTAATGGTGAATTCCAGGCTGTCGGTCAGGAGGAGTCAGGAGTGTGACGTGATGTTAGTTAGTTCAGAGTTACACTGGCGGTAGAGGATTAGTTGCCTTGCTTTCTTTCCTTCTATTTCTGTAATCAGTGACCTGTAGCAGAGCTGGACAGATGCAGACAGATGTGTGTTAGCGAGTAACTAACTAGTTTCTAATAATAATAATAGATTATACACTGTCTGGCCAAAAGCCTGAACACCTTGACATGAATAGTTAAGAGTCTCCCTCCGTATAAACACTGCAGTGATTAATGCGGTTCAGCTCTAACGAGTTATTTAATCGTAACTGATGCAGTGAGGAGCTTCTCATCTCTTACCATGTCAGAAGACACGTCCTGTTCCTCTGTTTCAGACGGGTCAAATTATTGTCCTGCATCAAGCAAAGAAAACGACTAAGGAGAGTGCTGACACTTCTAACACTGGATTAAGGACTGTAAAGCACATTTTTAAACCAGGGAAGGATAGCGGTGACCGTCATCACTGAGGAAGAAATGTGGACTGAAATGCATCCTGAATGAGGGTGATGGGAGATGATCACCTACACACTCAGTGAAGTACAACAACAGTACGACTCACGGCTGTGTTTAACAGTGACAGTAAGAGCTTTTTACTGAAGGCAGAACTCACAGGACTGGGACTAAACAGCTGTGTGTCCATAAGAAAACCAGTGAGCGGAATCAGAGCAAGTCTTCAGGTTGTTAGAGATCATAAAGTCTGGACTTTGGAGCGATTGGAAAAAGGTCATGTGACCTGATGAGTCCAGACTGAGTCTGTTCCAGAGTGATGGGCGTGTCAGGGTGAGAAGGGAGGCGCTGTAATGAAGCGACGCTCCCATCATGCATAGCGTCCACTGTACGAGCCTCTGGAGACAGTGTTATGATCTGGGGTCGCTTCAGTCGCTCAGGTCGAGACTCAGCTACGTCATGTGGTGGACAATGAAGTCACATGACCACCTGAATGAACTGAATCACCAGCACATCACATCTGTGGAGGGTTTCTGCTTCCCTGATGGGACACGCCGTATTCCAGGACACTCCAGCAGTTCAGGGAGCCTGAGGAATCACCACAGAGTCCTGACCTTTAACCCCAGTGAGAATCTTGGGGGCGTGCTGGAGAAGGTTTTACCCCGCGGTCCGAGCCTCACATCATCAATACGAGATTTTGGAGAGAAATTAATGCAAGTCTGGGTGGAAATAAACGCTGTGATGTTGCATAAGCTTATTGAAACGATGACACGGATGTAATAAACTTAAAAGCAGAATAAAACAATATTAGAGATGTTTTGACAGTTTTGGCCAGGCAGTGTGTACTTTAGAGTAGAGTTAGTACACGTCGTTGACGGGTAGAGAGTTTGTAGAAATAGTTAAAAGCCTAAAGCTAACAATAATCTGCTCGGCATCTGGAACATAACTGCTCATAACTTCCTGTCTATTAACATTTTGATTTAATTTTGTCACACGGTTCAGTTTTCATTGTGTACCTACCATTTTTGTTTTTATTGTATTTTTTGGAGGAAGCCACGATGAGTCACTGTTTATGTTTCTTGAGGATTTTGCCGGCTTGTTTGCATTCGTGTCGTGCATTAGTTGTATTAGTGACATAAAAATAGAAACATAAACAAGTATATAGAGATAGAGAAATATAAATATAATGAATGTAGTGTAGTGAAGGCGGCGCGGTGGTGTAGTGGTCAGCACTGTCACCTTGCACCTCCAGGGTCCGGGTTCGATCCCCGTCTCTGTGTGCATGGAGTTTGCATGTTCTCCCCGTGCTTGGTGGGTTTCCTCCGGGTTCCCCGGTTTCCTCCCACATTCCAAAGACATGTAGGTTAGGCTAACTGGCGTTCCCAAATTGCCCGTAGTGTGTGAATGAGTGAGTGAGTGAGTGTGTGTGTGCCCTGTGATGGATTGGCACCCTGTCCCAGGTTTACCCCACCTTGTACTCTAAGCCTCCTGGGATAGGCTCCGCCCCCTGCGACCCTGAATACAGGATTAAGCGCTATAGACGATGAGTGAGTGAGTGATGTAGTGAGAGGCACAGGAGAGAGATGAGTGAATCATCAGTGTGTCTCAGGCCAGCTTTAATTTCTCACACACACACACACACACACACTGTGTCTGTACTCGTGTATCTCTGACTCAGCCATTATAAAACTGTCTAAATACAATATATCTTATAAACTGATTGTTATATGAATATTTAAACACAGTTAGAGTGTGTAAGTGTCAGCTCACTGTTATATCATTATTATTATCATTATTATTATTATTATTATTATTATTATAAGAGTACTTGCGTGAAGTGGGTACTAAGTGAACTTTCTGATCCATAATGGTTCATAATAAGTTTGTGATGGAATTATATTAAAATGGAATAAATGTTAATATTTTCGTTTACTTTCTTTCTTTTGCTTTGCTTAAACATCGCTAATAAACCCTGTAACTCCATGTGTGTGTGTGTGTGTGTGTTTTTTATTTTTTATATAGGAAAAATATATACTGTATAAACTGTTCAGAATGGGCAGATCCGCAGGCTGCGACCACGCGGATTTCTGAACAGTCTATAAATCCTCGGTGAAGCCATGAGCCCCGAGAGGGTAAAAGTTTTATGTTTGTCTCCAGATCCCCGTCCGTTCTCACATAGACGGCAGAGCTCTGTTAATTTTGTGTTTTCAGTTTTCTTTTGTTTCATTTAAGTCATCTCCGAACAGAACATCTCGTGGTGCGGCTCTCCATACCCCACCATGTAACACAGACTGTCCCTCGGAGACTCTAATATTTAGATGTTTAAAACAATTAAATGTGCATTGAAGGAGTTTATATTCCTGCTTTGATGTCTAATTTGTGGTTAATATAGTTAGTGTGATACTGAAATAAAACAAAACATGATCAGTCAAACCAGCTGACACGGGACACGAAGAGAGAGAAACTGGCAGAAGAACAATAAGGACGGGGGGGGGGGGGGGTTGTCCAGTCCAGACTGACTGCAGACGGTGTGTGAAGTCTGATTACCCAGAATGTATCAGAGGTCAAATGAGTTCATGTTTTAGTAACTTTATGCTTCAACACATTGACGCTGAAGATGTGAATCTGAGTTTCACTGAGTGTGTGTGTGTGTGTGATATTAATGGATGCTCAGTGTCGCAGCCCTGTGAGGATTATTCCGCCGTGTCTACTCTACTGTATTCCACTCTGCATTCTTCTACTGGAGATTCACATTCTATATGCAGTTACTGATGTTTCCTTTCTATGTATTTCAGATACTTTGGAGTTACAGTATATCTAATATTATCACTGAACACTAAATTGTAATTCCTATTCATGTGTAAATAAAACGTTGTACATTAAACCATGGTGTTGCGTGAATCTAACGTCTACGTCACAGTTACACAGTACGTACGGTTGCAGGGGTCATGACCTTGAGAAATGGAGAAACGCTCTTTATTGAGCAACAACGTTTACTTCTGAGTCAGAAAGCCGCGTCTTTCCTATTAGCTACGTTCTGGATAAACAACCTCCGTGGCCTCAGAGCGACGTTTAAAGAGTTTAAAAATAGCTTGGAAAGGGGAAGCTGTGTGTGGTGCAGCCACAGTCATATGGTTATTAAATCGCACTCGCGAGCTGATTCAAACTCGAAACAACCGGGGGTGAGGAACTGAGATACAGTCGAGTAGAGATCAATAAATACGCCGATGATAGAGATACAGAGATTACATTCATGACATTAAAATACTTTTACATTTTTTAAATCATTTCTTTAAATGCTTTCTCAAAATGTAGGTAAATATCAGAGAAAATATTCACTATATATCGAGAACGTCTCTGTGTGCTGTGACATTACAGATTCCCTTCAGTGGAACTAAACGGTTTGTACACATTGCTGTGTTCAGGTGTGGAACGGATCTGCATGCTTCTCACAGACAGAACGGACGTCTGGACAAACATTCCGTTACCATAAGGATCATGTTCTTGAGTTCTCCAACATGTTCTAGGTGAATAAACTCAAGTTTGATGATCAAGACTTTCTCGCTGTTTTAAAAAAAACTCATAAAAAAACTTCAGTTCAACATCAAAAAGAGAAAGGAACTGACAGTGCAGCCGGGGACAGCTGGTAACCATCCATGAGGAGCAAATGAAGATGGAGATGGATGGATGCATGGATGGAGATGGAGATGGAGATGGAGATGGATGGATGCATGGATGGAGATGGAGATGGAGATGGATGGATGCATGGATGGAGATGGAGATGCATTTTCTAAAGGTGATTTGGGTTTTACCTGAGCTGCAGATGGACAAAAACACCACCACTCTGTACAGGAACTCAACTCAACCCAACTCCTCTCTCTCTCTCTCTCTCTCTCTCTCTCTCTCTCTCTCTCAAGCTACACCTGCCGCTTCTGAGCTGCAAGTGATCCAGACTCCCCTGCCTAACACCCCCCCCCCCCCACACACACACACACACGCCCTCTGGACCTGTCTGACCCGCTTCTGCTTGGTGATCTGGTCTCATTGATGCCTCGTGTGGTCCGCTAGGCTCCTCGACTTGCTCATCACGGACGATCTGATCCTTTTGAGTCATACACATTTTTTCACACATTTCAAACTCATTTCCATGTGTTTTTATGCTGTCAAGCTGCTTTGCGGCAATGACCACTGTTATACAATACAAATAGAATAGAATTGAATTAAATATAAAGAGTGCATCCACAGACATCTTTCCTTATGCTTTCTCTTTTATTTGAGCCTCATTGTGACTTCTGAACTAAAAATGGAAACTTTAATAGTTGTCATGCACACAGGAGAGGAGTCACCACCTACAGCAGCTGAGTTACAGGTCGACCAGATGTTTACGGCACGCTGTAGGTCATGGACTTAATTATTCTGAAGGGATTTTGTTTATAAAAATAAATGGACAGATGGGCATCCTTCAACTGATCAATTTGAGGTATGAATATTTAACATTTTAAACACTAAGTCTATAAATAACACAGCTGTTCAGACACACGATCATGAAGATGTAAATAAGGGATTCGTGTAGATTAACATGTATTAAATGTCTTGTATGAAAGCTGAGTCACCCAGGTGTTAAGGTCACCCTGGAACTCGTCTAGCCGGATCCTGTAGTTGTGAAAAATTCCTCTACTGAAAATACCGAGGCGCAGGAAATGCAGCGGGTGCCAGCCACCTTTAAACGGAATAGGAAAGGCGTATGTTCACACATGCCCTGAAAAAGCAGGAAGATTAAAAAATAACACAGTTACCATAGCAACAATCTCATAAACGATACTTGTTTACTGCTCCCGCTGTAGTGTGCCGGGCCGCCACCTGCTGGAGAGTACAAGCATTTACATATTTGCTGGAATAATTAAAGAGCGAATTTGATTTCTGCAGATAAACTGATGAGGTAATGAAAGAGAATCAGAAACGACCCAGAGTCATAAATGAGCAGAAGAAGCTCAGTGTAATAAATCCTCTGACTTTTCATGTACAGATGCAGTCATGTGATGAACTTCAGTAGTCTGAGAGTGTGGAGTAACAGGAACACAGGCAGAATCAGGGCTGTCACTTTATCCCCAGGAGGGTGAGGAGTCATGTAGCGAGTGGTACAGCTTTCTATGTACAGCTCACAGCGCACAACCACAAGTGTACAACCACAAACACTGCTGTGTTCATGTCAGAAATCCTGAGAACTCGCCATGACCTCAACCACTAACACCACAGTTAGAAGTGTGACTCTGATCACAAAACCTCTCGCTCAACCTCGTCTCTACTTCCTCCAGAACTCTCAGAACCACAGAACACATCACCATGCAGGTGTTTCCTGATGTCTCACCAGTTCTCCTTCTGAGACGACAAGTGGCTGAAAAACACTCCACCACCCTCCGTCTCTTTCCCACAACAGATCTGTAGCTCACACACTCACACACACTCACACACACACACACACACACACACACACACACACACACACACACACACACACACACACACACACACACACACACCACACACACCACACACACACACACACACACACACACACACACACACACACACACACACACACACACACACACACACACACACACACACACACCCCCCACACACACACACACACACACACACACACACACACACACACACACACACACACACACACACACACACACACACACACACACACACACCCACACACCCCCACACACACACACACACACACACACACACACACACACACACACACACACACACACACACACACACACACACACACACACACACACACACACAGAATTTAAAGCGGATACATTTGACTATGCATTTTATTTTTATTTATTTTATAAATACAGTGGAACCTGATCATACAGTACGAGTTTAATCCGCTGCGGAGGTGAGTTCTTAATGTCGTATTGTGAAACACATTGTCCCATAGGAAATAATGTAAATGCAGATAATCCGTACCAGACGCCCAAAATATTACCAATATTACCAATTCCCAACACTATAATCATTTTTTTGTATATAAAACATTCAAAACATTTAGAAGAGACATGAAAATGAAGTAATATATGAAATAAATACATTAAACTTCACTTAACCTTAATTTATGATTCTTCTCGGCACCGGCTGCTTTGATAACATGTAGTGCAGCCAAATAATGGGTTTATTGAAAGCTATCAGAATTTCACACACACACACACACGCACGCACACACACACACACACACACACACACACACACACACACACACACACACACACACACACACCTGACAAATAAAGTGCAGTTACTGTTGATGTTCATTACAACAATTAGGCTCTTTGCAGCCTGTCACAATAAACTACAGACATTGCCTTCATATGCACCCTGATGATGAGGTGTGTGTATTATCACTCATAATAAACATACATACACACACACACAACATAAACACTACACTGCACTGATACACACAGTTACACACACAAACAGGTGAACCCAGTTCACTGCACAGGTTCGTTCCTTTTCTCCCGATCTTCATGAAGGGATGTTCAGGTGAAAGCGTTCTGCACCCTGAGACATAAAATGAGGTCTAACGTGGTGCCGTCTGGGGTTTTCCCTCGAATGACACCAGAAAGAAACAGAGAGTAATAATCAGACTAGGATAGTTTCTACTCTCAGTTTCCCTTCAAAAAAACAAACAAATATCTAGCTGTCTCTGAAGTTCCTCTCTTTTATTTCATTTAGTTCCTCTCTTTTATTTATATAAATGTCTGGCCATCGTGGTCGTCCCAGGTGCCAAATAAAAGAAAGAAACCGGACTGAGGACAATCCAGGGTGAAGAACATTTCCCAGGCGGGGCAGTGGTGCCTCAAACGCTTAAGGCCATGGTGTACTGATACAAGGCCCTGAACCGCTGTGTCCGGCCTGACGCCGCGTTCTGCCCACCTGACTGGGATTTGTGAAAAGGTCATTGTGAGTTTGTGAGTGTGTGTAGCGGGAGAGAGGGCTCGGGCTCAAGAGGTGTTGTGAATCAGAACGGAACGGGTTAATCCAGAAAGCGGGAAAATCCAACTTCACTCTCTCTGTAACGAAACTAAACCACCGTCACCGGGACAAACTAAACCTTTCGGCTGTGGTTAGAGGACAAAGCAAGGCTTTCCTTTTTGTTAAACTACTTTCCTCTGTATAAAACCCTTCATGTGGCGGCGGTACAATCTCAGTTACATTACCGTTATCTTCCTGTGGACAAAACACATGCAGTGTCTGACTTCTTTACATTTTCTCATGGTTAGTAACAGCCAAGACGTGGTGTGGGTGAAGAAGTGAATTTTCCGACAGGATCATGTAACACCATTTTTCATAATACTTACAGTAACACTTCTCATCTTCATTGTTTGTAAATATGCATCCACATTATATATATATATATATATATATATATATATATATATATATATATATATTTTTTTTTTTTTTTTTTTAATCAGATAACCAGAAACACATTTGCTAAATACAATTTCATGCCCTTTATATGTTTTAGTGTCTGTAATTATTTTTTTATTTAAATCTTTCAATGATGTTACCTGTTATTAAGATGAAACTCGGCCAATTTAGATTTCACATGAAAATACACAAAGTTGAAAAAGTTGTTTATTCTAAAATGCTAAATGGTTAAGACATTGCAACATGAATTTGACATGGTTACGGACACTACAGATTTATGAGTGAAAAAATCCTTAATTTTGCATAGAATGATTTCATTTAAGCAACGATTTTTACAGTTCATGCTCTTCTAGTACCTATTTAAGTATCAATACTCATAAAGAAATATGAACAATTTTGTTTAAAGTGAGACAGTATAACACTGAAAAATGGTCATTTTTGGGGCTCATATAAAATCATCTCTCCAAAACGGCTAAAGTTAGTAAGGTTGATCACTTCCATGTTGCATAAATTTTAGAAATAGCTTCTTTGTCACAAACATTTTCTGTATTATATGTAGAACATAAGGGTGGTGTAGTGGTCAGCACTGTCGCCTTGCTCCGCCAGGGTCCGGGTTCGATCCCCGGCCAGGCTCGATTCCCGTCTCTGTGTGCGTGGAGTTTGCATGTTCTCCCCGTGCTTGATGGGTTTCCTCCGGGTTCTCCAGTTTCCTCCCACAGTCCAAAGACATGTAGGTTAGGATAGTTGGCGTTCCCAAATTGCCCGTAGTGTGTGAGTGAGTGTGTGTGTGTGTGTCTGTGCCCTGCGATGGATTGGCACCCTGTCCAGGGTGTACCCTGCCATGTGCCCCAAGTCTCCTGGGATAGGCTCCGCCCCCCGTGACCCTGAATACAAGATTCAGCGGTACAGATGATGAGTGAGTGAGTAGTGTGGAACATAAAATAATAAAATCAGCACCAATACCGTGTTCTGACTTTGAGTAAACTATTGATATTGTGATGCAAGTCAATTCGCTCCCGTCTGAATGAGGAACCGTCTCCATTATTAAAGGAATTGAGACTTGAAGATATGTGGAAGTCTCCGCCCTTACGCTTGTAAGCTTTATGTAACTGAGGCGCTTACTCGTGTAATACCACAGCAGTAGATAAAGTATGTGGTTTGAGATTACAGGGGCGGAGCCTATCCCAGAAGACTTAGGGCACGAGGCAGGGTACACTCTGGACAGGGTGCCAATCCATCACAGGGCACACACACACACACACAGGTGCAAGTCGACAGTGCTGACCACTACACCACCGCGCCGCCCATACGTGTTTGTTTATTTATTTAAACAACTTATCAATTCTATGTTGAAGTAAAGTAAATAATAACATTTTATAAGCTACAAACGTTCAAACAGAACGTTACATCCTCTCTCACATCAGCATTTTGTCCGAGTAACGAGGGACAGTCAGAATAAGGGACTTGAACACTTCATAGTGGTTTCACAACCTTTTGTTTAACAATAATAGGTTGATCACTTCCATCTGTGATATTATTCAGCACCAGAAGGTTTTTAGAAACGTTTACAGACAATTATTTTAATATTTAAAAAATAATATATAATAGAATAACATCCTTTTGGTGATATCATCGATATTAATATTTATGAATACTCATTATGTGGTGATGTTCAATACATCTTTAACATCTGTTTACATCCTTTTGAAGTAAACTGTGAGTTTTAAACTCGTTTTCTTTCTGTAGTGGTCAGCGCTGTTGCCTGCCACCTCCACGGTCGAGGGTTCGATTCCTGCCTCTGCTCTGTGTGCAGGGGGTCTGGAGTCTCCCCGTGCTTGGTGGGTTTCCCCAGGGGACTCAGGTTTCCTCCCACAGTCCAAAGACATGCAGATCATTTCCAAATTGCCCTTAGTGTGCGAGTGTGTGAGCGAGCACTCTGTCCATGGTGTTGTCTGTCCCGCCTCGTGCCCCGAGGCCCCTGGGATCGGCTCCAGGCCTCATGCGACCCTGTACAGGATAAACGAAGATGAGTGACTGAGTGAGAGTGTTTTGTTTCGACGAAGATGTAATACTTAAAAGTAAAATATAAACTAAATAGAATTACAAAAAAACACATAATGACAATCATGTGATCAGAATCATTTGAAGTGTAACGCTGTTTGTTCTGAGTGTAAACAATTTTTGAGCTTTGAATACTGTTCTGTGATTAAATGTAAAAATCAACATCCCAAATTAGCTGATCAATACCAAACCGATTCCGGTATTTCAGGTGTTTTTACATAAAAACAAGTGATTTAATAATCGCTGATCCACTGCTAAAGGTTTCTACGTAATGAAGATTTCCAGACGTCCTGATCACTGACAAGCGACGCGCCACTCGACTCACTGTGTGTTTTTGCAGAAGATCATTTGTCCACTGGTGATCACAGAACGATCAGAACTATTGTTTCATGATGAGAGACAACAGGAACGTGTGCAGCGATCGGACGCTTGATTTCACACTGCAAAAGCTTGGAAAGCTTAAACGTCCCACTGTACATGAACTCACTCTGGCAATTTAATGAAGTTCCCTTGAGTTCTGTCAATGTTTCTCATTGGTAAGTAAAGTTTGCAGAAGAATAATCTCTATACAATGTCCTATAAATGTTTATGCAGAAGTTCACTTCCACTTTTTTTCAGTGTATAGAGGGAATCAGAGCTCCACAGTCCCAGCACAGGCAGAGCGAGCCTTCTGGTTTGTTTTTCTTCCCATCTCTCCATCAGGTTCTGTTTGAATGGGGATTTCAAAACGAAATCTTAAAGGTTGACTATTAAAAAATGAGAAGCTTCACACATCACATTCCTGACACGTCTCAGGTTTCATTTTCAGCGGAATAAAAAGCATAAAAATGGAACAAATAAAAGAAAATAGAATAGAATCGAATAAAAGAAATCAATGAGCCTATTTAGTTTGAAAGGCCACTTTAAGGTTTTAGCATGTTATTTGCGATCACTGTGTAAATTCTGCATGTTTTTGGCAAGTGAATTTGATCCAAAACAGGAAACATCATGCATACGTAAGAGCGGATTTAAAATCTAGAGTCACGCTGGAACAGACCAGGACTGGGTACAGAACGATCGGACGCAGGGTTTGGGGTTAAAGGAGTGATGGAGCCGTACTGAGCTTGTACGCCTCATTATCTTTTAGCTGGATTGAGTGGAGGATTGTTTTTAAAACATTAACGTGACGTGAAAAGCTAAGCTGACTAGCCAGTCCAGCTACATGTAGAGTAGGTGATCATGCTCCGACTACTTAAAGGAACTTTACGCCTGTGGCACGGGGCTTTGGTGTTAAGACCTGGTTGGTGTTTGTCTGAGTGTTTTTCAAACGCTGTCATCATTTCCCTGATAATCTTCTGTTAAATGCTTTAGAAAATCACTAGTAGCATCAAGTAAACTCTCACGCTTGTTGTTTGTGTCAAAATATCCTTAGACTGTAGCATCGCTTTTCCTGAAGAACCTCACAGATTAGTGCTACTGTAACTTAGACACTCTATATTTGTTTAGCCGTCGTCTCAGGCGGAAATGAATCCGGAAATGCAGGATGAGTCTAGTCCTGGCTCACACACACGCAGTCAGTGTGTGTTGACTTCGCCTAATGGTTTTCTTTAATATCATTATAGAAACTGGGAGCACACACCGTCTATTTGTCTGTGGAAGAGTCACAGCACTCTGAGGCAGCCGTGTGACATCATCACGCAGTTTCAACCATCTGCTCTGTGTGATCGCGGAGATTAGGAACAGGAAACACTAAACAAAACAATCAGGTGTAGATTTCACAGCTGGCAGTGGACACGCCTTTACAGCAGGGTTGAATCCTGGAGTGGGAGTGTAGAGGACTTCTAGACAGCTTTGTGGAGTTCATTCTCTAACAGACGGATTCAGCTTCGCTGTCACAATGAACGGTTCAGGAAATCGTTCCTACCGTTCGCCATCGCACAGTACAATCACTCACCTCTATGTAACAGATGACAGTATTTCTATCTATCCATAGAACATTTGCTTTAGTTATAATCAGCTTTATCCTTCTGCATATTCACATGATAGAACTGTTCATGAGAAAGTGCCAGGGGATTTCAGTAAATAGAAGTGATGAGTATGAGCTCATCACTTCTATATCCTGTTATTGTTAGACTGAATGCTCTGCCACACCTCTGGTACACCTCTGCCACATTCTTCTACAAGACTTTCTTCAAAGCTTTCTGTTGCACGGATGTACGACTGTTAGAAAGAGAGACAGTTGGGAAAAAAAATGATAAAAATGTGTTGTTTAAGTGTCTAAAAAAAAAAAAACATACTTAAAGCAAATATGAATAGTCCTAAGACAATCTCTCAAATTCAAAGTAAAGAAAAGCGAGTAAAAAGAGCCTGAAACACTGGGATTATTAATGGATTTTAAAGCAAAGGTAGTCTTAGGTGAAAGTGAATATATAAGAAGATATTATGATTCCGTATACAATGTAACGACGCAGGCCGCTCGAGGGGCGGAGCCGCGCTTAAAGTGTTCAGAACAGACAAAGGCGTGGCCATTTATACACACGGTTGCCAGGCAACGCCACTGTCAGGCAATCAGCCCGTATGAGCCGCACCCGGCAGCGTGTTTATTTAAGGGTCCTGATAGGTAGCACCGGTATGGTGTCAGGACCGAACACAAAGAGAAGAAAGAAAGAAAGATAAAGAAAAGATAAAGACAACGCACAGAAAGTAAAGAGACAGGCGCAAAGACACCGGGGAGAGCGAGTGAGAGAGAGAGAGAGAGACACACAGAATGAGAGAGACAGAGAGAGAGACAGAGAGAGAGTGAGAGAGAGAGAGAGAGAGAGACAGAGAGAGAGAGAGAGAGAGAGAGAGAGAGAGAGAGAGAGAGAGAGAGAGAGAGAGAGAGAGAGAGAGAGAGAGAGAGAGAGAGAGAGAGAGAGAGACAGAGAGAGAGGGAGACAGAGAGAGAGAGAGAGAGAGAGACAGAGAGAGACAGAGAGAGAGAGAGAGAGACAGAGAGAGAGAGAGACAGAGAGAGAGAGAGACAGAGAGAGAGAGAGAGAGAGACAGAGAGAGACAGAGAGAGAGAGTGAGTGAGAGAGAGAGAGACAGAGACAGAGAGAGAGAGAGACAGAGAGAGAGAGAGAGAGAGAGAGAGAAAGCGGCACGCGTCAGTCCAGCGGGTACGAAACACAAACTCTATTCTCTCCCACAAGGCCTCGGTGAGGGCGAAGGTCTCGAGAGGATGAAACTTCATTAACCCACTCCAAAGCCCTGAGTCATGCGGCTCTTATCATTAAAAACATCTCGTGGTGCGGATCTTCATACTGCAGCACCACGTAACAATATATAAGACTTACTCAATCATTTCCTGTAATGCCGTTCCTAGAAAAGAGAAGTCCTGTTTCTATTTGTGACTTTTCTCATTATGTGGCAGACGTTTCTCTAATATCATGTGCCTTCTGCATTATTGACTATTAAGACTTAATATATGACAATTTTAATCATCATCATCATCATCCCTCTCTCTCTCTCTCTCTCACACATATCTAAAAAAAAAAGAAGAGAGTGCACAAGGAATCATTCATGAACAAATCCTAATTCTAAACCTAAAAGCTAAAAGAAAAACTTTTCACCCTGAACCTTTGACCCTTAACCTTATCTGACTAATGCAATGGGTCTTTCGGTTCTTTCAGTTTTTAGCATGTTGTGGTTTCCATTATGAGGAAGTGTCCATATCTCAGACTTTATGTTTCCATAGCAACACACTACAGTTTACGTAATCATAAAATGTGTGTGTGATTAGATAAATCTGTGTGTGTGTGTGTGTGTGTGTGTGTGTGTGTGTGTGTGATTACTGTGTGTAGATGTGATTAGTTGGTGTAGACAGTGAAGTTATTAACCACATGAAACACAATCACAGCCGGGCCTCATCCCAGTCCGCGCTGCTTAAAGTAGTAAATGACCGGATAGTTCTTTGGATATACACACCTACTATCTGTTTCTATATTTACCTCTCTACATGTTATAGCACCAGATTGCCTACAGAAGAAGCTGACCTACACCATCTCCATCATCCTCAGCCACCTCGAACAGAAGAACACTTTAAACTGATTACAGCTCACACTTAACACTGTTGTCTGATCAACACGCTGTCTGACCCGGGTCTCAGTGTGCATGTGCAGAAAAACACTACAGACCAGGCGTTCCACAAGGCTGTGTGCTGAGTCCCCTGTGACTGTGTACCTGCTCACACTCAACACTAACATAACCATCACATTCACAGGGACAGAAGTGAGGCTGACTGCAAATGAGCAAAAGAGAGAGACACAGGCAGTGTACAGTATAGTCTCACACCCAGAAAACACTGCTTTAAGTATGTGGGAAATACCGCACAACTTCCTGCTTCAGAGGGAAGGGCGAGAAGGAGGCAGGGGTGTAGGGTGGCAGAGCTATATCTCTATCACACCAGACCAGCACTGTAAGCGGTACTTCATGGACACAGGCATCATGTACTTCATCTGGAAGCATTTCATCTGCTGTGAGCATTAAACCTTATTTATCTTTAGAGAATCATGTGACTGAGTGACTGAGTGAAAGTTTAAAAGTTAAACTTGTGGAAGTGTGTGAGTGTGTGTGAGAGATAGAGAGAGAGAGAGAGAGAGAAAGAGAGAGAGAGAGAAGTCTTGTTTAATTCTCATTTGGTCTGTTTCCTGAAACACTTCGATGAGCGTATCGCACTCACACAGGTGCAGCTTGGGAAATGTGTCTCCGTTTATGTGGCCACGAGTAGAACGCTAATGTACTCCAGTGTGCACTGAGTTAAGACAAGAGGCCAGACTGGCGCGAGTCCCACATGGCACAATATATTAAGTGAACTGTGTGAACAACGGCTGTTATTACTCTAAAACATCTGAATTCAACATGCGGTTTTAAAAGTAATGGTGTAAGAGGCACAGAAAGCAAATGTAACTTCAGGAAGTTCAGGTAACATCTGTGTAGTGTATTAACATTAGTGGATCAACACTATACACACACAGAGGGAGTTATTACCGCAGTGTTTTTGAAATGTGTGTACAGGTACAGTACAGAGCAAAAGTTTGGACACCCCTTCTCATTCAGCGATTTTTCTTTCTTGAGTTCTTTAGCCCAAACGCGTCTCTTCTGCTTGTTGCCTGTCCTTAGCAGTGGTTTCCTAGCAGATCTTCTAGCATGAAGGCCTGATTCACACAGTCTCCTCTTAACAGTTGTTCTAGAGACGTGTCTGCTGCTAGAATTCTGTGTGGCATTGACCTGCTCTCTGATCTGAGCTGCTGTGAACCTGCGATTTCTGAGGCTGGTGACTCGGATGAACTTCTCCTCCGCAGCAGAGGTGACTCTCGGTCTTCCTTTCCTGGGCCGGTCCGCATGTCAGCCCGTTTCTTTGTAGCGCTTGATGCTTTTTGTGACTGCACTTGGGGACACTTTCAAAGTTTTCCTGATTTTTCCGACTGACTGACCTTCATTTCTTAAAGTAATGATGGCCGTCGTTTTTCTTCACTTAGCTGCTTTTTTCTTGCCATAATACAAATTCAAACTCTTTGAATGAGAAGGGGTGTCCAAACTTTTGCTCTGTACTGTATGTGAGTGATCTGGTGTGATATAACCAGACCGGAGCGAATATATTTATCATCACACAGAGAAATAATTACCTTTCAAATGATTAAAGGGGTGGATTTGTACAAATGTTTAACTCCAGTGGGGGGGAGCTCACAACACTCTACACACCAGCACTAAGGTTAGACACTTAACGCTTATATATATTACAAGGGGTGTTCAAGTCAAACCGGGACTCATGATGAACTTTCTGGTGAATGAATGAAGGTGTAGCAGCACCTTAACATAAAACCAAACTTAAACAAAACCAAATCAAACAAAAACCATACAAAATAATGCCCTCTTGACATAATTAATGCTCAACCCAGTTTCCCAGAACAACCAGCTATTTATAACCATTCTAATGAGCTACTAACTGAGTAGCTCTAACTGAGTACCTTCTGGGAAAGTTAGTTGACTAACAAAAATTACACAAACTAATAAGTCCACAATGTCCACAATGCCCTCTAGGGGCAGACCCTTACAATCATTTTTTTGATACCGGTGCCAAATCGATACTTTTAAACCGGTACCGGTGCCAAAACGGTGCCTGAACCGATACTTTGCAAAAGCCACAAAATGATGGTCGATGACTCAAGAATACGTTTTTATTGAACAAAAAATTTAATGCTTAAAATTGAACAATATATTAAAAGTGTTAGAAACCTCCACCAGAGGTCACTTTTCATGTCTGTATAGTTCTTGTTGGTTGACTCAGTTTCCCAGAAGGCACCTCAGTCAGGTGATGAGTGCTCACCTGAACTGAGGTGGCTCATTAAAGCTTCTATAAATAGCAGTTTGTTCTGGGAAACTGGGTCGAGCATTGTTTGTTGGTGTTTGTTTGGTATGTTGTTTGTTTGTGTCTGCCGTCATGTGGGCATTCCTGTTTGTTTGTTTGAGTTTATATTTTAGTTATATTGTTTTACCTTTGTTTTTCTAGAGGGCTCTATTGTTTGTTTTCTTGATGTTCCTTGTGTCTGTGGATTCATGGAGCTGCTCTGTTCAGTGTGTAGTTAGGCCGTGTCTCCTCCTGTGTACTGTGTAAGTACTGTTCTGTGTCTCCCCAGTGTCAGTCTTCTTGTTTAGTTCTGTGTTTAAAGCTTTCCTTGTATGTGTAGCCACATGAGGGCTTAGCCGCTAGCAGGGTTAGCCACTGGTAGGCCTTGACTGCTAGTAGGGTTAGCCCCTAGTAGGGTTAGCCTCCAGTAGGCTAGCCTCTAGTGGGATTGACTGCTAGTGGTTCTGGTCACGAGTAGGTTAGCCGCTAGTTTGGTATAGCCTAATGTGTGCCTTTCCTTTTGTGTTCCAGTTCCGGTCCCCTAGGTCGGTACTAACCCAGTTAGCCACTAACCCGGTTAGGTCAGCATCCAGTGTTCCCATATTCCATGTAGCTATTAACCTCACTAACCACTAACCCATCTGGTCTCTAGTCTCTGTTGCCCCTGTCCAGCCCTGTCTCCAGGCCTGTCTCGCCAGCCCTGTCTCCTGTCTAGCCCTGTCTCTCCAGTCTCCTGTCTCTCCAGTCTCTAGTTCCCCTATGTGTCTTTAGTTAGCTCCAGCTCCATGTTTCCTCATCCCCAGTTCTCTGTGTCAGTTCCCTGTTAGCGCTCAGTTTCCCTGTGTCAGCTCCTAGTTCCCATGTCTGCTCCTGGTTCCCTGTGTTCAGTTCTTGTTCCTGTGTTTTTCCTGAGCCTTAGTTTTAGTTTGAGTTTGTTGTTTTGGTTTCTTTGTTTGCTTGCTTATTTTTGAGTTTGTTTAAATAAAGACTCCTTCTGTTTGCACACCCCTCTGCGTGCATGCCTACCATATATGCCCACGGCAACAACATCAGCCGGTCTAGCCCTAGTACCACCACCTAGACCCATGACAAAAAGTTTAAAGTATATATGAATATATAACTAAATACAAAAAACAACAAAACATAAGCCACCTATACAACTACAACAACTAAACCGCTTCAAATTTTAGCAATTCTTTTGCAGAAATACTAGTACTAGCTGGAAAGCCATAATTATAAACAGAATACATGTCACATTAGTATATTACAAATCATTTGACCATTTGTTAGCATGAATGCAAGATTTGCATTTTGCAGTTAACATTACATTAGCCTACTGCTAACCTGCGGAAAGGCTGCTGTCGTCATCATAATCGGTGGACTCCTTTTTACACGCGACTGCTGTTTAGTTTTAGGTATTTTAACGAAAGTTGTTTAATTTAGCAAGTTAAGATAGCGGTAGATTACCTGCTGACGTCAAAGCGAGGGTAACGTTAGTTGCTGCATTCACGCGCATCTCGGATGGTCTCATTTCCTGATGATTTGTGCTTTTAATTTTTTTAATCTAATAAACTTTTAAACTTTTAAAAAATTAAATGGACAGTAACATTACTGTAACAATGTTTTGGATTTGTATGATCAAAGCTTTCCCAAGTCCTCAAGATTTTTCTAATTAAGGAAAGAATTTATTTTTCCCCTAATTTCTGACACGCCATGAATGCAGTATTTACATTTTACTAGCGATCATGTGTGTTGATGAATCTAATGCTTATTACAACAGTGTCATCATCATAGCCCAGGGGTGGGCAAACTTTTTGATTCATGGGCCACATTGAGTTCTAACATTTGACAAAGGGGCCGGAACAGGAGCAGATAGATGGCATGCTTTGGTTAAAGGGTCAAAGGGTAAAGTGCAAACGTGGAGTAATAGGCCTACGCATCACCTCAACAAAGCCAATATATCTAGAGTGCACCATCTAGTGAGGAAACATCAGAATTACAGGGGAAATAAAACATTAACAAGGTTAATTTATTAAATTTTTTCAAGTTTGGCGGGCCGAATCAAAAACATTAAACGGGCCGCATGTGGAATCCGGGCCGTAGTTTGCCCATGCCTGTCATAGCCCCAGAGAACAAATCGACACTTCAGGCATTTACGTGGCACCGAAATGAGTCACCGAAATTCAAGTTCTGTTTCGGTCCGGTACATACCGGTTATATAGGTCCCGGTTCCGTATTAGCATCGGTTTTCGGTACCCAACACTATTGTCAGGAGAACTATTCTAAATTTTTGAAATACTGGATTTTACTCATGAGCTGAAAGCTGTAATAATTGATCTAATGATAACAAAAATGCTTGTAATACTTCATATTGCATGTACAGTAGAAGGTAGGAGGTGAGCTAGAAAATCTGAAGCGGGGTAGCAAGGTGAGATCATATGTTAGAGTTACTAGACAGAGTAAGCTGGAGTGTGACAATGGTTAAATTAACTCTGTTTTCAGGAAGTGCATTTGGCAAGGCTCCGACGTGGTCACCACAGCAACCAATGCACCAATGCGTGAGGCTTGGGCTGCCAGTCTGAACAGAGCCACATCTGATCTGATGGAGCCGTGTGGAAAGTCATTCGTAACAATCAGGGCTCGTATTCACAAAGCGTAGAAATTCATAGAATTCTCTCAGAGAGCTCCTATCTTAGCCCAAAAAGTCCTAGCTGGGAGTCATAGACTAAAAGTGATTTAGAAAACTTCTTAGAACAACTCTGAGTAAGGAAAATACAAAAACCTTTATCTTAGTAAGGAGGTGGGTCGACCCCATTTCTAGGGATGATGCAGCAATTCAATTCAATTTTATTTATAGCGCTCTTAACAATGGTCATTGTCTCAAAGCAGGATGGAAGTGTGTATGTGTGAGAAAAATATGACTAGATAATGAGATTGTGCCTGATGAGCAAGCCGAGGGTGACGGCAACAGTGGCAAGAAGAAACTCCCTGAGATGGTAATAGGAAGAAACCTTGAGAGGAACCAGACCCATCCTTATCTGGGTGATAACAGATGGCAGGGATTATATAACATCATGTGTGTTCTGCAGATCGCACTCATGCTGCTGATCTCACTCCTTTTCTCCTGATTCTCCCCGGGCAGGTGTGCTGCTGGTGCTGATGAAGGACCTGAGCATCTCTGAAAGCGCCCCCTGGTGTTGCTTTAATGTGCTCGCTAACGGCTCAGCGAATTACACCCTGAACACCACGGGGTGTAGAGACAACATCTGGAACAGAGGAGTGAGTACACACACCTGTTTAACACCTTTAACACTACATTACTCCGCTCAGTCTTCATGCTTCTGTAATGAACTCGAGTGTGTGTGTGTGTGTGAATGTGTAGTTCAGCATTGGACAGGATGGAGAAGGTTCCAACCATCACTGCTGACGCTGTTCCATTGTTAAGCAGAAGTAACAGAATATGGATAATGGGAAATGAATCCTTAGACTGATTTGTTTATCTTTGAAATGCAGAAGGACTAATTCTGTAAACGTGTGTGTGTGTGTGTGTGTGTGTGTGTGTGTGTGTGTGTGTGTGTGTGTGTGTGCAGAACACGTCTATAAAGGATGAAAACGGCGATAAAGACGACACCGTCATAGACTTTGGACCAAACTGGATTCTTCTAAAGAAAAGCGACTCTGGTGTGAACTACATGTGTACGGGTTCTGATAACGAGGTGTGTTCGTTATTAATTATTCATGAACCTTAATACACATTATTAACACTGTATATCACACTCTAATACCTTCCTATTCATATTTCTAAACAGATACACTCACCAGTCCAATGCACAGGTACAGTACGGTCATGTCCTTCTTCTTACTCTGTGGTTTTGGATCCTGACTGGTCAGAAGACGATGATTATTATGATTAAATCTCTGGAACAGCAGCTCTGACAGTCAAAAGTGGTTTGTGGAGGATTTTTATTTCATGTCTGTTGTTCTGCCTGCAGATCCATGTGAATCTGTGAAAGCTGATCTCCAGACTGAAGGTAGGACATGTGACAGTTTCATTACCATTCATTATGTGTTTGAGTAATACACATTACTTAACCAGTGATCACTACATGTGTGTACGTGTGTGAGTTTTGTGTTTTGGCCCTGTTGTCCCGCACAACGTTGCAAACATTGTCTTACAGCATTGTGGCATAATTCCAGCACAGACACCTGTCTGCTCTCACATTCCCACACACTTCACTCTCTGTCTTTATTTGCTCCTATTCCATGGAATTTTTATATGGCAAATTGGGGACAGGATGCAATAAATATAGCTTTGCGGTTCCTTATCACAACTTATGGGCCAAAAGATTCTCTGTTCAGAAGACATTGCAATTGAATTTAGAAGAGAGAGATGCTTTTAATGATGATGTAGAGGAAGAGGGTCACATTTCTGAATATTCAGAGTCTAACAGTGACTTTAATGAAAAGGTCAGCTAGTTCCAAAACAAAGACGAGACACAGAACCAAACAGAAACAGAAGCCTGTCCGCAGCTAGCAAGTAACGGACTAACATCAAAAAATGGTGAAATTGAAGGTTCTTCTTGCCGAAGAAATGAGCCATCCTGCATGGCTGCCAATGTGATCAGAATGCAAGCAGGGCCAACAGGGATGGCAGTGTCTCACGTGCAGGACATCAAGTCTTCTTTTGAGCGTTTTGTCCCAGATTCAATTTGCAGATTGCAATTATTTAGAAGCAAGGCATGTTTTTTGGAACGAGGGGAAAAGGGGTGGACCAAACCTATTCACATGCCCACTTTGGGGTTCTCATCCTTGCTGGAGTTTTCAGGTAGAGAAGGGAGAATCCACAGAATCCCAGTAAGATGCAGAAACTGGCAGAGTGAAACAATGTTCCTGGAAAACTTCCATATGATTTCCAGGATTATCCACTTTGACAAACAAGATGACAGACCAGCTTGGCAGCAGAGAGACAATCTATCTGCCATCAGGACGGTGTGGGACAAGTGTGTCCTTCGCCTCCCCCTATTTTACAACCCTGGGCATATTATTCTATATGCCAGCAACAAGAAGACAAAGTGCTGTGAAGTGTGTGGACCCCAGATGGACAGAGAAACACACATCAAGAAGCACCATATGCACCACATACAGTACACAGTAAAACTCTGTCCCTCATGTGTTGTATGGGCGGGTATGAAAAGGCTGGTATGTGTTCAGTGTGTTCAGTGATCATTTATCTTTTTTTATTACATTTTATTAAAAAAGAAAAAAGATGAGTAGCACTTTAATTCATAAATGTGATCTAACAAAGGTAAAGGGCAAATATTAGCCATATATCCTGTGTATATTGCTTGTAATCAAGATGTAGTAAATATCTATTGAGTATTTTAACATAAAATTGATTACTTGTGTTGAATTAAAAACTACAAAATGAAGCAGGTCCACCAGACCTGGAACACTGGCTGCGTAACAAAAATATGAACACCACACAAGGGTAAAGCTACTACCACTCAGTCGAGAGGCTGAAGACTATCACATGTTTCCTCCGAACCATGTGACGCCATTCGATCGCATCTTTTCAAACTGCTGGCTCACGCACCGTTGGGGGCGGAGTCACACACTCGGAGGACGATGCTATCCGCTCCTTCCGCTTGCGTGATCTCACAGACGCCCCTGAATGGCTGTAGAGCCGTGATTAATGTGGGAGCACTAAGTACCTCTCATCCCTCCCCTCTGAGAGAGCTCGACCAATCACCCGGGATACGACAGCATCACCCGGGATACGAACTCGCGATTTCCGGATGATAGGGCGAGGATTGCACCACTGCGCCACTCAGAGGCCTCTTCTCTTTCCTTTTTCGGTCATTTAGGCAAAATATTTATTTGAATTTCAGCATGTCTGCTGTGATGTCACATTTAAATAATGACATCACAGCAGACATGTCATATGCCCTCATTCTCTCCCTGATTTAAATTACGACATGGCCAGTTCACACCCTCTGTCATACTGACCCAGAGAGAGTGAAAGCACTGTCCGCCCACTTCCACATACATGAGCTCACAGACACCCAGTATTCGCTAGTGCTACTGTGATTGACAGTGGAGGGAGACTATGTTCCGCCCACCCAGGAAGCACCATTCACTTAAGCATTTGTGTAACCCAACTCTGAACACCAGGAACTTATGGGCCATTACTCATGTAAATACTGGCAGATCTTTTAGACTTAAGTCACTGACACTGATTATTTAAGAAATAACAGTTGATCCAACAAAATTAAATGTAAATGTATCACATGAACAAGGTTTAACAGTCTGTCTCTCTTCATCTGTCTCTCCCAGTCTCTGGTCTGAGCACTACACTTAAGGTCCTGATCGGTGGTTGTGTCCTGGCCATCATCATCACCAT
The DNA here is from genome assembly GCA_013621035.1 of Clarias magur. Lineage (NCBI taxonomy): Eukaryota > Metazoa > Chordata > Actinopteri > Siluriformes > Clariidae > Clarias > Clarias magur. Next base: position 49,175 of record QNUK01000648.1, on the reverse strand, counting down.
AATCATCATGTGGAAGAAAGAATGGTTTGTGTCAGCCACAAACACACACACACACACACACACACACACACAGAACCATGTTCATACCCTGGTTAGTGCACTAAATAGGGAGTATGGAGCTGGGTAATAGGTCACTCCCTGTAGTGAATGAAATTTGCAGGCTCCAACCCGTTTATAATCTATGTAGTGCACATACAGTCATGGCCAAAAGTTTTGGGAAGTTTCCTGACTGTTGTGTCATGGCAATAGTGATGTAGCATCCTGAGATCATTTACTTCTCAGCCAAGGGAGTGAGCTCAGTTGCAATTTTGCTTAAGAACACAACCATGAATGAAGGTACAAAAAGGAAGGTACAAAAACATCCTCCGAGAGCAACTTTCCCACCATCTAAGTACAGTTTGGTGATGAACAATGCCTTTTCCAGCATGATGGAGCTCCTCGCCATAAGACCAAGGCGATCACTAAGTGTCTCGATGTACAAAACTTTGAAATTTTGGGTCCATGTCCAGGAAACTCCGCAGAACTACCCATTCTATTGAGACCTTGTGGTCGATCCTCAAGAGGCAGGTGGACAAACAAAAACACACAAATTCTGACAAACTCCAACCACTGATAATGTAAGAATGGTCTGCGCCATTCGGCCAGGGTGTGGCCCAGAAGTTAATTGACAGCTTGTCAGGGTGAAGTGCAGCGGTCTTGAAAAAAAAAGATCAACACTGCAAATACTGATTCTTTGCATAAACGTAATGTAATTGTCAATAAAAGCCTTTGACACTTATGAAATGCTTGTAATTATACTTCAGTACACCAGAGTAACATCTGACACAAAGATCTAAAAACACTGAAGCAGCAGATTTGTAGCTCTTGTGCAGAAAGGATGCAGACAGATAGGGCCCAAAAGCAGGACACACAGAATCAGGATCATGTTGTCTTTAGAGGTTTTTTTATAAAGGTTGAAATTAATTCAGATGATGGCAATGAACTGAAGTCTGAGGAAGTGTATTGACTGCAGCAAGAAACTCGGGGCAGAGACAAGCCGCACACTTATAAGAAACATCTGGCTAAGCGTCAGAGTCAGTTTCGTGAAGGCTACCTTTTGAGTCACATTGGGTTAGAGGAAGTCTCTTTAACGGAAGGCCTGAAGGCCAACACATAGACGAGAAGCTGGGTTAGAGGCTCAGAGATAGACACTAGTGGACTCCATATTCACTGAATTAACCAGGGTCAGAAGGTGAAGAAGTTCTAAACAAGAGCAATTAGCTTAGCTGCTAATCCAGGTACAGAATCTATGGCTTAATTGATTGATATAAAACAGCAGGTAGAGACAACAGTGTAGAGTCAGGCAAAAGCAGGTGAGGACAGGCTTTCAAAAGAGCCATAGAAGTCATCAGTAAACTTTGTTTTACCATCTTGTAGAGAATGCATGCACCAAAGATACTTTTTATAGTGGAGCTCAAAGTCAAAGAAGACAACAAGAAGTTGGCTGACCCGGAAGATGACAAAAATCATGACACTATGTAGGGTGTAGGATGGTAATGCTATAGTGCGCATGGGTTCATGTGTCTGTACATTTCTGTGTCTCTGTTTATTACAGGAGATGCCGTGGGGACGCTGCCAACAGACATGAAGCTAACAACGCTAACCATGCCAATGGTGGATTCCAGGATGTCAATCAAGGAAACAGGAGTGTGATCTGATGTTAGTTAATTTAGAGTTACAGAGTTTAAAGTTTAGCTGCAGAGGATTAGTTGCCCTTGTCAAGATGTCTGTTTGCACAAACAGACAGACAAAAAAGACAAATAAACCATCTCGACATGTTCTATTACTCATCTTACGCCGAGCTTGAGGTAACATACAGGCTTTCAGCCCATCTTAGCACTCGGCCCACGAGACGAGAAGATGCTATGTTAGCATGGTGGTTAAAATATTCTAAACTTGCTAATAACTGATACAGAATAAGAAATCATTAAAAAAGACCTTTAAAAAGTCATTAGTTCATCTCAAAATTCAACAGATGGCACTTTACATTTTTGAATACAAGCTTAGGAGTGTCCAATTGAAATCTACATATTTAATAAACGCAATCTTGCACTTTTACTCCATGTTCTCTATAGGAAGGAATACTGTAAATACAATGTTTAAACAATTGCTGTACTTAATTGACTTGGCTTGCAAATACGGATTTTGAGTACCTTTTCCAGTTTGTTATTTTGCTTTTTTGGGGTATTCCACGCAAAGTCTTGGGCACAGACAGTAATAATAATATATAATATGTTGGCCAAAAAAAACAAACACTCATCACCTGGATTTAAGTAAGTGAATAGTTAAAAGGCTTCCACTAGATAATTACTGCAGTGATTAACACGGTTCAGCTGCAACAAGCTATTTAACCCTTTAACTGATGCAGTAAGGAGCTTCTTACTGCAAGAGTGGCAAAGATGTTCCTCTGTTTCACAAGGATTAAATTATTATACTGCATCAGGCAAAGAAAACAACTAAGGAGAAACTACTAACATTGGGTTAAAAACTGTAAAACTCCTTATAGAAATCTGGAAGGATAGTGGTTATCTTCAAGGAAGAAACATGGTCAGGAAAACATCCTGAATGAGTGTGATGGGCGATCCCTTAAAACTATGAAATGAGTTTGTGAAAAAACAAACGTAGAACTCATGGTTATGTTTAATAGTGAAAGTATGAGCATTTACACACTCACAATGCGGAGAAAAGTGGGACTAAACTGCTGTGTAGCCTTGAGGCAGTGAGAGTAATTGGGAAAAAGGCTTCGGTTTTCTAGGGAGCATAAAGAATGGACTTTGGAGCGATGGAAAGGTCATGTGACTTGATGAGCCTATTCCAGAGCGATGGGCGTGTCAGCGGCTCTAGGGACAGGAGGAATAATTTCCACACATGAACTGGACTCCACAGAATCCAGACCATAACTTCATTGAGATTTTTGGGATGTGCCGGACGAGGCTCTACACAACAGTTCGACTCTCACACCGTTAAGATCTTAGAGAGAAATTAAGGCGACTCTGGACAGAAATAAATGTTGCAACATTGCATAAGCCTATCGACACGATGCCACTGGCATAATCAAAGCAAAAGGCAGTCCAATTAAATATTAGTGTGTGTGACTGTTTTGGCCAGGCAAGGTATATTTAAACTAGTGCTAGTACTTGTTGTAGAAACAGTTAAAATGGGTAAAGCTAAAAATAAGCTGATAAGCATGTGGCACATAACTGCTCATAACTTTCTTTCTACTCATCTATTGGATTTTATTCATATGAGTTTCAGTTTTCACAGTGTATGTGCCATTTTTGCTTTTTGAGTAAGCCATGGTGAGTCTCGGTTACTTTCTGTTTCTTGAGGATTTTTCTTGCTTGTTTGTATTGATGTCATGTCTGAGTCTGTGACATAAAAATAAAACAAACAAACAAACGAGTATATACAGATAGAGAAGTATAAATAGAATAACTATAGTTAACTATAAAACAAACAAAAAATATACAGTTGTTTAGACACAATGTCAAATGCACCATTTTGTATTTAATTTTTTTTTCGATGCTTACAGCTAATGACGGCACAAACAATCAAGCTCATTACATAAATACTGGTCGATTGCACCGATTTAACAGGATAATTATAATAAAATGATTATATCAGGAGTATAAAATACAGGTGGCACTGAATACAGAGTAAATGAAGTTCTGAGTGCAGGTCACAAACAACACTTTTAACAGGTTGTAGTTTGTAGTTTTGTAATGTTTGTATGATGGAGAGCCGGTGCTGCTCCCTGACTCGCTACACAGCTGATAAAATACTATTTAAAGGAAACAGACCCGTGTATGATGAATTGATTTAAAAATAAGATGCAGTGAAGTATAAGATGTCACATGTACCTTTATAGCACAGTGAAAGGTTTGATTTTTCACATTTCCCAGTAGGGATTTGGTGTCAGAGAGCAGGATCAGCCAGCTTGTGGGTGCTTTGGCTTGAACCCCTGACCTTCTGAACAGTAACTCAGTAACCCACAGCCTTTACCGATTGAGCCCCATTTCTCACAATTAGACAAAAATTCTTACTTCTGCATATGTGTAATATGTACAGCAGAGTCACATGACACACACTGGTGTTCTGATCTACTGTAGGTATTCCTCGGTGCTATATTTTAGTGACTCCCATAAGAGCACCCACACACACCTTTCTTCTGGGAAACACTTGACGTCAGTCAATTCTCACTGTTGGTGAGTATTCTGCTGCTCTATTGGATTTGCTAATTGTATTCATGATTAGCACATTTGCTAAACAAACACGTCAGGGATAGACAGGTGACATGGAGGAAAAAGTTAAAAGGTTCAAATGTCTTAAATAAAAGTGTTTAAGAGGCACAGGAGAGAGATGAGTGGATCATCAGTGTGTCTCAGTGCAGCTGTAGTTTAGTAATGTCACACACACACACACATACACACACAGCTGTTATCGAACTGTTTAATCTGCACATCAGTGAAATCTAAATGTGGAGTAAAAGTGATGTTACTTGTGGGATTTAATAATCTACTTTAAAATAATCTACTAATGCGCTACTGTCTCAATGTAAACAAACACCTGCACCAATAGATATTAATGAGAAAAGATAAAGTGAATATTTTGACTGGGATTAGTTCATATTTTCACTTTGGCTGAAATAACAGCGCTGAAGTGGTAGAAGTGAATTTTAACACGCCGGAGTCGTTTTAAGGCGAAACTTCATCTTTATCTGATCGACTTTTTCCATTTCTCATCTGTGATTCTCTCTCCGATTACCGAACAGCGAGTGTGTTTGTCTGACCACCAAAGAAGTACAACTTGGTGTAAACAAGGCGTCAGATACTCAACCTTACAGAATGTGATTTCTGTCTGTTAATAAGTGAGACAGAGAGTTCTGCTGTACAGAAATCATAAACCTGCAGTCGCTTAACTGGTTTTAGACTGAGCGGGACCTGAGGACTTTAACACATGAAGCCTGGAGTACGGAGGGGAAATATTTATAGCAGTGAGTCTCACACACACACACACATCCTTCTACTGGAAAACACTTGACGTCAGTTAATGCTCTGCTCATTGTGGGTTAGAATTCGAACAGCTTTCTGTTTTGTTTGTTAAAATGAGACTTAATCTCTTCATCAGGTCAGAAGCTCCAGTCAGGTGTGTACGAGCGACCTGGAATAAAATAAGCTATAAACTCCATTAACATCTGCTCATGAAAATGGCTGGCGTGATGATTGTGTTTACACACACACACACACACACACACACACACACACACACACACTTATCACCCTTCTAAACATACACTGTAAAAAAGCCAACTTCTGAAAAGTTATCTAAATAAAGTCTAAAAAGTAAACTGAACTAAGATATTTTTATTTGAAATGTTCAGAAATAATACTTAGTCTATTCAACAAATAAGCTGCTTCAATGTTAAAAACTGTATAATACTAAAAATGTTTTGTAGAGCTTACAGTAAAATGTTAGTTTTTACGTTAAAGTGTGCGTTTCTTGTTGGCGCACGCGCATATGGAGCACATATGGAGCATGATCATTTGAAACTAGACCTGGGCGATTTAATCGTTATTTTTGATTAATTCGAATTTATGGTTTATGTCGATTTTGAAAAATGAAAATCGATTTTACAGTTTCACTTTGGTGCAGCAACGCGAGCTTCTGTGGTTTTGTGACGCTCACTCAACGCGCACTGATGAAACCAAAGAGCTTGTTTCCAACAGAGGCGCGTTTTTTTCAGACGTATGGAAATTGTTCGGGTTCACAACTTGACACATTGAACTGAGCAGATTGAGTGGTGGCTCAGTGTGTTAAGGCTCTGAGTTACACATCAGAAGATCGGCGGTTCGAGCCCCAGCTCCGACAGGTTGCTGCTGTTGCGCTCTGCTGCCTTGAGCAAGGCGCTTAAACTTGTCTGCTCCAGGGGCGCCGTAAAAATGGCTGACCCTGCGCTCTGACCCCTGCCCTCTGACTTCTACTAACAAGAAGCTGGAATATGCGAAGAATAAAGAATTTCACTGTGCAGTAATGTATGTGTGACCAATAAAGGCTGACTTAACTGACTTAAAAAAAGAGACATTTGTTTTGTGGTTTATTATTTTTTTATTAATTATGAAAATAATCACGAATACATAATGGATCAATCTGTCATAATTGCCTTCAGCAAACAAATTTTTTGTTGTTGTTGTTATTTGTTAGGTAAACAAATATATTTATTTTGTGAGAACTAAAGATTTTAACAAAATACTTTGAGTTGCTTTGTCTTCAGACCCTGTTTGTTCAGGGTGCTTGTGTTAGGTTGCCTGATTATTTTAAGTTAACTCAACTGTTTTTTTTTACAGTGTAATGTATCTTATAAACTGATTGTTTTATTAATATATACCCAACATGTGTCTGCTCTATCACTGTTATTATTATTATTATTATTATTATTATTATTATTATTATACTATGAAGTGGTACTAAGTTAAGTTAAGTGGACTTTCTGGTCCGTTCAGTTCATGTTAATGTGACGTTTATTTCACTTAACGCTGCTGCTGTTCTTTACCACATCACTTTTCCAAAACACAAGCCACGACAATGCAGCTTCTACAGAAACGCCTACTCGAAGTGTGGGTGTGTGTGTGTGTGTGTGTGTGTGTGTGTGTGTGGTTTGACCTTTCAGTGGTTCCTGAGTGAAGCACTGTTGGTGAAGAAAGACACTTTCGTGGTTTTCCTGGAGAAACTATTTACAAGAGACAAATTTACAGAGTACTGCATGTGTGGGACCTGTTGCATCATTTCAATGGATTGGCCTGAGATGTAGATGTATGTGTGATGTTTTTTAGCAACTTTACATTTTTGTGACTGGGTGATTTCCCTTGACAGGGTTTAGCATAATCTAGGACTAGGCCTTAGTTGTATTAGGGCATTTAAATTATTTTTTACAAACATTATTTACATAAAACATTGTTGGTGTGCATCTTAAGACAAAACAATGACACTGACATATTTTAAGGTATGTGAGTGTGAGCTATTTTCAGTTAAGACAGCTTCGATATTCATTTTATGGAAACTTCTGGGATTAAACAATGTTTGGGAAACATTACGCATATTTTTAAATTCAGTGTGTACTTATCATCGTCATCGTCATCATTGGTAAGGAAATATTACATTTTATGGTTGCACTGTGAAATGATAAAATAATCGTAAAGTAATCATAATTATTTTGATAAGAGGATACAAGTTCAGAGGAAGAGCTGTCAGATGAGGAATACATACCGCAACCTGAGACAGTTCAGAAGAACTGACAACAAGAACAGACAGAAATTATCAAGCTAAACACCCTGCAGGTTTACTGCAAGTTGTCTCTTCTAAGTTTAGTGAACCTTTAGGATCCACCATGGATCTTTCTAAAGGCAAGGGGAAGCAACTGTTTAAGGCCAGGGAACCTCCTCAGGCCTCAGAAGAGTTTGACTTATGAGGAGCCGTCGACTCAAGTTGAGACTGACAGTGACACAGACTTTGAAATAAGCAGGTCAAGCCATGTGGTTATGTCATCCCCGCGCTCATCCGGTAAAAAGGCCAGTAGTGTGAAGATGAATGCAGCAGATGGGAGTAAAGTTGAAAAGAGAGTCATCAAAAATTTCTGTTCAGCTAACAGTAAAAACTATTGTTACATCCGTGGGAAACCCCAGTCCAAGTTATCACGCCATTTGAAAACTCACATGTCTGTAGTTGATGTTGGACAGGCACCGTCACTCCCAGTTCACTCAAAAGAACATAAAGCGATGTTACAGGAACTCAGGAACAAGGGCAACTATCAGCATAATAAGGACGTTTAGCAATGCGGAGAGGGGACACTTAAACTAAAACGAGCACCAAAGAAAGAAAAGGATTCAAAAGAATTTGTGCATTGCATGTACTGCAAAGGCATGTTTTTACGAAGAGATTTGTGGCATCATTTGCGAAGATGTCCCTCAAAACCAGTGGACGCTGGTGAAGAGAAAGGTTTTGGGTATGGCAACAATGGTAGAGTCTGTATTCAGTCAGCAGATCGCTCAGGGAGTTTGGAAGCTCTTGGGTGCAATGAAGCAGGATGACATTTCCACTGTTGTTAAAAATGATTTGAGTATTCTTCAGCTTGCACAGTCATTTTATAACAAACATGGACATGACGCTACAAAATTTGAGTACATTCGTCAAAAACTTCGTGAAGTTGGACGATTGTTGTTGACAGTCTTGAAGAAGCTGTGACGCCTGCCAATTTTCATAGACTGATTCAAGCAATCCAGAGGGTGTCTGGCTATGATGACGAGAGTCATTGCTATCAAAGCCCAAGTCTTGCACTGAAACTGGGTCATTCGCTAAATAAGATCTGCGAAATCATTCACTGCAGAGCACTGATGTCCGAAGACGAAGAACTTATCACATCAACAGAAACCTTTAAAAAGCTCTACACCTCAAAGTGGTCTGAGTTGGTCTCACACACAGCCTAAGTTACACTGAATGAGGCCAAATTTAACAAACCGTCAACACTACCATTTACACAAGATGTACAGTGTCTTCATTAGTTCCTTGAGAAGACTGCAAGTATGGCATTTGAGAAACTCAAAGCAACATCATCACCTCAGATATACGCTGAACTAGCCAAAGCAACACTTACGAAAATGATTGTTTTTAATTGTAGACGTGCTGGTGAGGTGTCAAAAATGCTGCTTAAAGGTTTCCAGGAAAGGGACAGTACGGCTCTTCACGATGATGTTGCCCTGGTTCTCAGGACATTTGAACAGAACCTCTGCAATCATTTTAGCCGAGTTGAGATCAGGGGGAAAAGGGGGAGAAAGGTTGCCATTCTTCTTTCACCTGATATGGTAGATGCACTAACGCTGCTGGTCAACAAGAGACTTGACTGTGGAGTTCCAGATACTAATAGTTTTCTGTTTGCGAGGCCTCGCTGCGACAGTCACTACAGGGGCCAGGACTCTCTTAGAGTCTACGCAAGTGAATGTGGAGCTCAGAATCCAGAGTTTCTCCGATCGACACACCTGCGCAAACATGTAGCTACTCTCTCTCAAATCTCACAAACTTGAAAAACAATGAATTGGACCAGGTTGCGGATTTCTTATGTCATGATATTTGGGTGCATTGTGATTATTACAGACTTCCAGAAGCCACTACTCAGCTGGCTAAGATATCTAACCTGTTGCTGAGATTGAAGGCATGTCCATGCGAGTAGTACAGATGATCTTTTACACTTATAGGGAGGTTGTAGTTTCTGAATTATCTTAAGTGCTATGCATCCATTGCGTCCAGTGTAGAGTCTAGTCTAATGTCTAATGTTTGATTGTGTTGTATACAGTTAAACAAATTTTGATATTTCTCATGTTGTAAATGTCACTTTTACTTTAAGATGAGATCAGTGGGACAGATTCTGTCCTGTGCCAGTGGTCCTGATGAAAGTGATGCTGAGGATGACGTTTCTACTGATGCTGCTAATAATGTTGGTATGGAAATTCATTTTTATGTAATGTTTTAACACATACTTGTATTTAGGGAATGATTTACTATAGATTAGATAGTAAATAGATTTATTATAGATGATTTACTATATGATTACCTATAGATAGGTTTTATATAGTTGAATTGTTTGCATTTATTTGTTAGTGCATGAGAATATTGATGAAATTAAGAAATGCGACCACCATGTGTTCAATTCAAGTCAATGAAACATTATTTATAGAGCACTTTTCACATTTGTTACAAAGCAGCTTTACATAGAATAAAAACAAAGGAAATTCAGAAAAAAAAACAGAAAAAGATGAATAATAAACATTTGATTGGCTGACTTTACAGCCAAGCTATAAGACTGGAATTAGTCTGTAATACTAATTTAAGCAGCGTTAATGTAATGCACAGAGAAAGTTATTTTCTTCCAATTCAGAGAAACAGTAGCCAATATAGGTTGTTTTACTCATTAGCCTCAGATGTTTGCTGACCATAGAGGCATTAATAAAATTTTTGGGTATGTGCTTAAGAACTGTTTGAGTTTTCTTATTAGTGCATTGCTTATTAGTGTCTTGAGGGGATTCAGAAGATGCCCACTGAAACAACTGCTGAAGTTTCTCAAGGTATCTGAAGTTTTACATTGGAATATAGCCAGCAATGTAAGTACATGAGACTTCCACAAAATTCGAGCTTACTAAAATATTGGGAGACAAAGATTGGGAACCCACGAAAAGGTCAAAAAGTGTCTTAGTCAAATGTTGAAGTTACAGCTGTAATGAAACATTTTAAAGCACATGTAACCAAAGGGAAACTGCCACTCTGACTGAATGCCAGCAGTGTAAGACTGCTGAAGATCCTGTTTTGGCACAGCGTACTGCACAAAACATACGAGATTTTGCATGAAATCTAGGTCTTGGCTTGAAAAGGAAAGCCCCAAAATAAGTGATAGACAAGCAAGTATGTCATTTATTTGAGATTTCCTTCATTCCCTTTTGTTATTTTGTTTGCCATTGGCAGAAATGTTCTTAAATTCTGCTTCAACATTCTGGTTTGGAAAACTGATTTATTAGGTTCAGTGACCCGATCTTTATGTTTCAGTGCCTATTTAATAACATAAAAATGTGCCTTGTTTTAAATGGAATGTTTTATTTAGATTGTTTTAAATAGTTTGGTCCGATACATTAAGATAAACGTACACAGTTGTACATGATGGATGTCTGTTCTTTCAAACTGGCATGCCATCCTTGAACAATTTTTTTTTTTTTTTCAGTTTTATCTGAAGGATAAAAGTTAGAATACAGTACTTGTGTTTGTCGTGGCAATGCACTGTTGTCACTGTTTTGTGTGTTGTTTTTCAATAAAACACATTTGTCCCAGTAGTGCTGTGAGATCTTTTATTGTGTGTTGTATTTGCAAAATGGTACTTTCAAATCACCGTGGTCCTGGCAATGCACAGTATTGTCATGCTTGTGTGTTTTTTACTGTAATGTGCCAGGAAAACACATCTGTCACTATAAACCAGCAAATTAACTTCATCTATGTGTTGTAAACTGCATGGTGCCATAAATCAGGTAGGACCTAGTAAACCTCAATTTTCACAGGGGTGGGTACTTTTAGGAGGGGGCTGGGAAGTCCTTACATAGTAGAAGAATAGATTCTTCTACTGCAGAACAAAATACAATTTTTGATAGTATTATCATCTCTGTAATGCATTGGGAAAGGTGGGTCCCCTTAAACCACTACCCTACTGGTTTGGCCATCAAAGTCCTTGTAAATCACAAGGAACCAGTATAGGTGTGTGTGTGTGTGTGTGTGTGTGTGTGTGTGTGTGTGTGTGTGTGTGTGTGTGTGTGTGTGTGTGTGTGTGTGACTAACTGCCCATGGGCCAGCAGGCCAGACCGAGTCTGTAACTGCTAGAACCCTGTAGTTTAATCAGGAGAATGTAAATGTATTTGCTCTCTCCTGTCTGTCTCCGGGTCTCTCTATCACTGACATGGGAATGACTGGTTCTTTTGATGTTCGGGACATAGCACTGCCCTCAACTGGTCCAAATTTAACATCACTACTGTTCCGTTACTGAATGTTTGTTGTTAATACTGATGCTGTTCTTATTTTTTTTTTCTACTGTGTTTTTCTTTCTTAATATGTTTATAATATTCATATATGTTTATAAGTGCTGATAGATGTTATTTATAATCGAAATTTACCCTCGATAATTATTTTGGCATCAATGTAATTTCTTTTAACATTCATGCCTATAAAATCCTGCTGAACTGAGAGAGAGAGAGATTTGAAACACATAAATATACACCCCCCTCCATACTATTAACAAGACCTGTTTCTTCCGGTTTTCTTCTCACCACCCGTGTCGCAGGGACAGACAGAGGGGTCATTTGAACCACAGATCCTCTTATGTAGATTCCAGTCTATATTAAAGTGCTCACGAAGTTTGTCTTTGTCAAGAATAGCACCACAGCTTTATACATCCGGGAGTAGATGTTCTCACACGCCACCTGCTGTCCCACCTGCTGTAACACTCCTTCTATCAGTATGCCGTCCCACTGCACGCAACAAAAGCCATACTGGAGAGACAGAGTCTCCACATCTGCCTTTAGAGGCCATTGTGCCCCGCCCACTCTCTCTCACTATCAACTTTTTATAAATATTATACACTAATAGTAAGACAAATGGTGAAAAGAATGAAAAACTTTCAAAACTTGGCAGGAACACAAAGGGGGTTTTGCAAAAAAGTGTTTTTCCATCATTGCTGCTACTTTTCAGGAATGTTTAACGAGTATGGTTTCTCCTCCCAATACCTCACCTCACTACCTCATTACTACAAAAGTATTGAAACGTGTCATGTTGTTGTGTTGTCACTCTGTCGCTATAGAACTAGACAATTTGTCAATTAAAAATAAAATATAAATCTGTCATGTCTGAGCTAGTCAGCTAATTACTGTAGGTCTCTTAGTTATGTAGCTAGTTCTGTTAATTTATGTTGTAAATTTGTGTCGCATGTGTGTAGCACCTTGGTCCTTGAGGAACGTCATTTGGTTTCACTGGGTACTGAACTGTAATTAGTTGGAACGACTATAAAAGCCGACTTGACTTGACTTCCTTTTCCTCACACTCAGCGCAGAAAAAAAGAGAGATAGAAAGAGAAAGAGAGGGACGGAGTTGAAAACGGATGTGTGTGTATGTTATAGAGAGAGTGCATATGTGTGTGTGTGTGTGTTCTCTCAGAACAGAGTGAGAAGTGCTTTATGGAGGAAGGAGGCATGTACACGTTCAGGAGAATACTAATTTTCTGTAAGTATAAACTACACTTTATATAACTTTAGCGAATCACATAGGGAGGGGTAAAGGGGTGATGTGTATTGGGGGGGTCATGAGGGGTGTTGTGCAGGATTAGATGTGATGTACAGGGTTAGGGGTGATGAGGGGTGATGTACAGGGTTAGGGGTGATGAGGGGTGATGTACAGGGTTAGGGGTGATGAGGGGTGATGTACAGGGTTAGGGGTGATGGGGTGATGTACAGGGTTAGGGGGGATGTACAGGGTTAGGGGTGATGAGGGGTGATGTACAGGGTTAGGGGTGATGAGGGGTGATGTACAGGGTTAGGGGTGATGAGGGGTGATGTACAGGGTTAGGGGTGATGAGGGGTGATGTACAGGGTTAGGGGTGATGAGGGGTGATGTACAGGGTTAGGGGTGATGATGAGGTGATGTACAGGGTTGATGAGGGGGATGTACAGGGTTAGGGGTGATGAGGGGTGATGTACAGGGTTAGGGGTGATGAGGGGTGATGTACAGGGTTAGGGGTGATGAGGGGTGATGTACAGGGTTAGGGGTGATGTACAGGGTTAGGGGTGATGAGGGGTGATGTACAGGGTTAGGGGGGATGTACAGGGTTAGGGGTGATGAGTGTAGAGTGTGTTCTGTCTGCAAACTGCTTTATCCTAAGTGGCTTTAACTCTTCCTGAACTCTGTGTTGTGTCCTGCATGTGCACTTTGTGTTTATTATAATATTTAGGTGTAAAAGGTGGACAGGGGTAAACATGCTGAAAGATTCTTCTTAAATACTGATACTGATTAAATACTTAAAATTAAAAATAATTAAATTGATACCAAGCGTCAGAATGAGAAAAAGTGTCTGGCTACCCTCTGACTAATGATTTGATGTTAGTTTCAGACCAATGCTGACTCAATTTCAGACCAATGCTGACTCAATTCAAATTCAAACTTTTCGAACTCATATTCTCCAGCATGATCAGTAAAACCTAACAGCTGTTTTACTTGGAATATTGCACACATCTGTATTGAATACTACCGCTTATGTTCAAGCAAAGAGTTTCCACACCAAATATTGACCGTTTATTGTTTATGTTATTACTTAGTGCTTTTTATAGAAGTTTCTTTTAATGTAGAAATGTAGAAAAGCATGATTGCATATGGCTTTTGTTTGGATGTTTTCAAGACTTTTGCACAGTACCATCATACTAAATTCAGATTTAATTTACAGGTTATAATGTAACAAAACATGAAAAATGCCAAGGGGGGGTAAATACTTTTGCAAGGCACTGTAGATAGATAGATAGATAGATAGATAGATAGATAGATAGATAGATAGATAGATAGATAGATAGATGAGTTTATTTATTCATCCAAAAGGGAAATTGTATCATTACTACAGCCATTTCACATATTATACAACCAGTAAGCAAAAAGCAAGTACTGCAGTGAGGAAAAGGTTGAGTTAAAAAAATTAATAGATAAATGCTGTTAAGTAATATGAATCTGCTGTTTCTATGTACACGTGGATGATGATTGGATGTACAGTACATGCCAGAGGGTGCCCCGACAAGTTAAAATAGTAATAGACAGAAATATTAATAAAATAAAGGATGAAATGATTGAAGGATGTGACCATAGCGCAATGAGGACAGAATGTGTATGAGCCTGTTTATTGTGATGTCAGAGAAGCGGATCCCTCTCATGACAATGAGTTATTGTCTGAATTTTAAAGTCTAATTGCTGTCTAAAGTATTCTCTTCATGAAGGTTTATCCAGTAGGTTGTGGAGGGAATGTGAAGTGTTCCCCCATGATGTGGGGGGATAGATAGATAGAATGTAAAGTGTTCCCCCATGATGTGGAAGGGATGTGAAGTGTTCCCCCATGAAGTGGAGGGGATGTGAAGTGTTCCCCCATGATGTGGAGGGGATGTGAAGTGTTCCCCCTGAAGTGGAGAGGATGTGAAGTGTTCCCCATTGATGTGGAGGGATGTGAAGTGTTCCCCCATGAAGTGGAAGGGATGTGAAGTGTTCCCCATTGATTTGGGGGGATGTGAAGTGTTCCCCCATGATGTGGAGGGGATGTGAAGTGTTCCCCCATGATGTGGAGGGGATGTGAAGTGTTCCCCCATGAAGTGGAAGGGATGTGAAGTGTTCCCCATTGATTTGGGGGGATGTGAAGTGTTCCCCCATGATGTGGAGGGGATGTGAAGTGTTCCCCCATGATGTGGAGGGGATGTGAAGTGTTCCCCCATGAAGTGGAAGGGATGTGAAGTGTTCCCCATTGATTTGGGGGGATGTGAAGTGTTCCCCCATGAAGTGGAGGGATGTGAAGTGTTCCCCCATGAAGTGGAGGGGATGTGAACTGTTCCCCATTGATGTTGGGGGGATGTGAAATGTTCCCCTTGAAGTGGAGGGGATGTGAACTGTTCCACCCATTATGTGGAGGGGATGGGAAGTGTTCCCCCATGATGGTTAACAGTTTGTGTAACATCCCTCACTTGACTACCAGCTCCACACATTCCAGGAGAATGCCCAGTATTGAGCTCGTTTGCTGAGTTTCTTTGAGTCATTGAACCTGATGCTGCTGCCCCAGCAGGTGGAAGCAAACAATATTGCATTTGCCACAACAGGACCATTAAAGGACATTAAAGGACCCGAGTTTTCTCAGGAAGTAGAGTCTGCCTTATCCCTTTCTGTAAATAGCGCCTGTGTTGCATTTCCAGTCCAATCTCTAGTCAGTGTGAACTCCAAGATATCTGTATTTCTCCACCACCTGCACCTCTTCATGAAGAATGTAGACTATGCTCAGTGTAGACTTGTCCCTTCTGTCATCCACTATCATCTCCTTGGTCTTGGTCATGTACGGGACGACGTGGTTTAACTTTCACACTAATTCCTAAAATTGTCCAGATTACTTGGTCAGAACTAACTGTTACATAAAGTACATTTGCAAGAGCCATTTAAGGAAAACAAAAATGGGATTTGAGCGAGGGGGGCTGTTCCCCAGTAGAGTGTTATATCTAGCAACACCCCTGCAAATCAATATGGGAGTTATTTTGAGTCTTTATCCCCACCTGGGTTTTAGGGTCCCCCTCCTTTCAAATTGCACTTTAACCCCAGTTTAAAGGTTGTGATCTGGTTTACTACATGCACACAGTAACACTGTATCCTTTGTGAAAATGAAGCAAACTGGTCAAATAAAAATTAGCTTTCAGAACAAACACTCTCGCGATGCTACGTCTGTGCTGCCATTTAACATCAGCTCAGGTAAACCTAGCACATGTACTGGCCCTTACTGATGAGAACCAAATATTCAAGAGTAGTCTAACATGTCACTGTTTAACAGTGATTTTTAAACCGTGCAGGTGTGGTGGTGGTGCTGATGGAGGACCTGATCGTCTCTGAAGACGCCCCCTGGTGTTGTGTTGATGTGCTCGCTAACGGCTCGGCTAGATATACCTTGAACACCACGGGGTGCAGAGACACCATCTGGAACCTGAATGTGAGTACACACACCTATTAACACCACGTTACTCCTCTCAGTCTTCATGTACAGTATCTGTACTGAACTCGAGCAAGTGTGTGTGTGTGTGTGTGTGTGTGTGTGTGTGTGTGTGTGTGTGTGTGTGTGTGTAAATGCTTAGTTCAGTGACGGAAGCTGATGTTAGACAGAAGGGACAACGTTTAATATCTAACACGATCTTAACTCTTAAACTGTTAGCAGTGAACAGTACTTTTCATCACGTGATGTGTGACTCCATACAGCACTGAGCTCATTACAGATCGCCCCCTATCTGTCATATCAGTGAGTGTTTTTAAGATCATCACAGGTGGCGCTGTTCCATTTCTTAACAGAAGTAACAAAATATTGATAAAGAGAAGTTAATCCTTAGACTGATTAACCTTTAAAAGTCAGCAGGATTAGTTCTGTTAGCACATAGTGTCTGTAAATAAACACACAGGAAGTTGTGATTCTGTGTGTGTGTGTGTGTGTGTGTGTGTGTGTGTGTGTGTGTGTGTGTGTGTGTGTGTGTGTGTGTGTTTATGTGTGTGTTTATAGAAAACATCCATAAAGGATGAGAATGATGATAAAGACGACACAGTCTTCAACTTTGGACCAAATTGGATTCTTCTACACAGAATCTACTCCGGTGTTAAGTACATGTGTATGGATCCTGATATCAAGGTTTGTTCATTATTAATTATTCATCTACTCATTAACCTTCATACACATTATTAACACTGCATATCATTCTTATACACCCTTACACACTTATTAATATTTTAAAACAGATGCACACACCTGTTCGATGCACAGGTACGTTCTCTAATTATGATGATTAAGTCTTGAATTCTGCGCTCTGATTGGTCAGTGTTAGGAACCTCCACTAGAGGTCACTGTTCATGTCTGTCTGTCTTTCTGTGTAGTTCTTGTTGGTTGACTCAGTTTCCCAGAAGGCACCTCAGTCAGGTGATGAGGCTCACCTGAACTGAGGTGGCTCGTTAAAGCTTCTATAAATAGCAGTTTGTTCTGGGAAACTGGGTCGAGCATTGTTTGTTTGTTTGGTCTGTTTGTTTGTTGAATGTTTGTTTGTATTACCGTCATGTGGGCATTCCTTTTTGTTACCTTAAGTTTATATTTGGTTTATGTTTTGTAACCTTTGTTTTCAGAGGGCTCTAGTTTTGTTTTCTTGATGTTCCTTGTGTCTGTGGATTCATGGAGCTGCTCTGTTCAGTGTGTAGTTAGGCCGTGTCTCCTCCTGTGTAAGTACTGTTCTGTCTTCTGATTTGATCCTTTGTGTGTAGCTTTCCCTAGTATGTGTAGCCACATGAGGGCTTAGCCATTAGCAGGGTTAGCCGCTAGTAGGCCTTGATGGCTAGTAGGGTTAGCCCCTAGTAGGGTTAGCCTCCAGTAGGCTAACCTCTCGTGGGATTGACTGCTAGTGGTTCTGGTCACTAGTAGGTTAGCCGCTAGTTTGGTATAGCCCCATGTGTGCCCTGCCTTTTGTCTTCCGGTCCCCTAGGTCAGTACTAACACCATTAGCCACTAACCCGGTTAGGTCAGCCTCCGGTGTCCCCAGTACAACATGTAGCTACTAACCTCACTAACCCAGCCCTGTCTCCTGTCCAGCCCTGTCTCGCCAGTCTCTGTGCCCCTAGTCCTGTCTCGCCAGTCTCTGTGCCCCCAGTCCTGCCTCTCCATCTCTAGCTCCAGCCACGTCTTGTCCAGTCTTGTCTCTAGTTCTCCTATGTGTCTTTAGTTAGCTCCAGCTCCATGTTTCCTCATCCCTAGTTCTCTGTCAGTTCCCTGTATCAGCTCCTGGTTCCCTCTGTCAGCTCCTGGTTCCCTCTGTTCAGCTCCTGTTCCTGTGTTTTTCCTGAGCCCTAGTTTTAGTTTGAGTTTGTTGTTTTGGTTGCTGTTTGTGTTTGTTTATTGTGTTTAAATAAAGACTTTCTGTTCACATACCCCTCTGCCTTCATGCCTACCTTTATGCCCACGGCAACAACATCAGCCGGTCTAGCCAAACCACCAGCTAGACCCATGACAGTCAGAAAGTTGATTAATTCTTTACAACAGTATTGCAGGTTAATATTAATGGTTGCTATAGTAACAGATCAAGGAACATAATCTCAGGTTTGTTTCTCTGTTTTTCTTCCTGCAGATCCGTGTAAATCTGGAAAATCTGGTCTCAGGACTGAGGGTGAGAGACGCCACAGTTTCATCAATGTTTATTACGTGTTTAGTAATAATACGCATTAAAACTGATGAACATGCACAAACACACATTTTAATACAGACCCAGGCTCGTCCTGGCATTTTCCCCGTAAATTAGTCCTGGTCAGTCCCAACCGTCCTGTCAGGGATTTTTGGTCTTCGGCTTTTAGAGCATAACACCGGGCTCTCAGTTTGGGTATTTTACACGCTTTACTTTTTGCTTTAATTAGCACCACGGTTTCAGATCATATGAGATAAAACCAGTTAAAAATTCCCGCAGGAAGAATAAACCACCGCGCTGGATGTGGTGAGATAATCTGCCACATACAGAATCTGCTCCTAACTTTTCAACATTCTGATTTTACATATGGTGCAGATTTAACTGTGTATCTGTCTCTCAGTCCCTGACCTGAGCACGGAGTCAAGTGCTGCAATCATTCCTGTCATCATAGCGTGCAGGAAGGGCAGGAGGCTCGCGTGGTGCTGTAGTGCACATGGGTTCATCTGTCTGTACGTCTCGGTGTCTCTGTTTATTACAGGAGATGGCGTGGGGACGCTGCTTACTGACGTGAAACTAATCATGCTAACCATGCTAACAGTGCATCCAGGCTGGTGATCAGGAATCAGGAGTGTGATCTGTGACTGCTGTTTTAGTATTTTATCATCGTATTGTTTTCATTTTATTGTTTTTGTTTAATGTGGGTGTTTTTCAGCTCAGACCCAAATAAATGTTTACCCTCTGCACTGCCTTCCATTAGATATAGATTTTGTGTGTGCGTGCGTGCGTGCATGCGTGCGCGCGTGTGTGTGTGTGTGTGTGTGTGTGTGTGTGTGTGCAGTACATATTTAAAGTTGGAAGTTGAACTACATTTAAGTTGAAGTCATAAAACTGATTTCATGTTAACAATTGGGATGTCGACGTTACACATGACACACTGATGATGTTGACACTTGACGATCTGTGCTGCTAAAAGTGTGTGTGTGTGTGTGTGTGTGTGTGTGTGTGTGTGTGTGTGTGTGTGTGTGTAATAGTTTAAATAAAAATGAGCAGTGTCACATGATCCTTGTTGTTCTGTACATACTTTAGAGAAATGTAGATGAAAACATGCTGATGTTCAGATTTCTGGCTCCAGGAAGTGTGTGTACAGTAATGGCCGTCGGGAGAAGTCACATGACCTCCTCACTTTAAATGGTAGAAAATAAAGTATAATTTCACAACACATTACAAGAATAATAAAAACAAAAACAGAAAAATCTGCTGCCATAATACAGTGGAACCTTGGATTACAAGCATAATTCATTCAGGAAGTGGGCTTGTGTTCAAAAACACTCGTAAACCAAATCATAATTTTCCATAAGAAATCATGAAAACTCAAATTATTTGTTCCATATGCCCAAAAAATAAATAATAAATAAATAAAATAAATACAATCTATAAAATGAAAATAAAAAAATTAATCTGCACTTTACCTTTAAAAATATATATATACAAATAAATCCCGACAGATAAGTGTTTTCAGTTGGTGCGTGCAGGCGCCGTGTGTGTGTTTGTGTGTGTGTGTGTGTGAGTGTGTGGAATTAGCCCCTAGATAGGTAGATTAAAATCAGCACACACTCGTCCTCGTCCCGTTTCTCCTTTCACCATCACTGCCTGGGACTTTTCTCCTGCGCTCTTATAAACCAGCTGACACAGGACATGAAAAGCCGGCAGGGCGGCGAGAGCGAACTGTGACGCTCTCGCCGCGTTTGGTGTGAACGCAGGGTTACTCCACGTTTGCACTTTACCCTTTGACCCAAGCATGCCATCTATCTGCTCCTGTTCCGGCCCCTTTGTCAAATGTTAGAACTCAATGTGGCCCACGAATCAAAAAGTTTGCCCACCCCTGATCTAGACCCATACTGCCTTTCCACTGGTTATAGACATCCTCACTTCATCCAGACTGATTCCCTGTCCTACTTATTCACCACCTCCACCTCATCCAACCTCTCCCTCCTTATCTCTCTGTTTTCTCCTCCACCTTCTCAAACACTCTCTCTGCTACTCAGTTAGTTTAAATCCTTTTCTACTTCCTTTGAGGTTAAATTCTCCTATAACTCACGTTAGGCCTGTTCCTCAGCCTTCACCACTTCCCTCTTCACTATAAGGCTACTTTATAGTTACTTGGCAGATTTGTTAAACTGAGAGTTTGAAATGTTGATTTTTTTTTTTCAGGACTAAAATATTTAATGTTAAATTAACAAACATAAATACTGATTCTAATGTAATTAAAATAAAAGTATCTGATAACATGTAGGATTTGGTCTTGTTTTGTTGCACAGTCGGAGCACAAGGAGAGGACACACCACACAGAACATAACACACAGCAAATGGTGTAAATTATAATAAAATGTATAATTAACAAGTGAGATGAAAGCTGTAATACTAAATGACATTAAAGTTTATAACATTATTTTGTAAACTAAATGAGCCAATGTGAAATAGGTTACATAAAACAACGTGTCATATTAAAGCCTCCGTGTCACGATTCAGACATTTCTGTATAACCTGCTTAAATGGTGGCCAAACGGGTTTCACCACTCACATAGAGAGAAAAAATTCACCAGTGTCGCCATCTTGTGGAGAAACTGTATATTTTAATATTTCATTAAACTAAACATCAAAAGTGTTGTTTTTTTTTTACTTTACTAAGCAGATATGAGAGAATTTCTCCACTAATTATGTTACTGTCATTAATGTAAGAGATTTTTCTCTCCAAAACCTCCAGCACACAAATTCTCAGCCCACTGCACGGCTCTGATTAGCATTAGCAACAAACCGATGGGAGGAGCTTAAATAAACTCACACACTAACCGCACACAGGTGTGGACCATCAACATCATTTCTGAGTTTTTGATAGGTTACAACAATAAACATAACTAGATTTTAGATGTTAAAATATATCCCATTAAACTAAATATCATGTGAAATTTGACTTCTGATGTGTTTATGAACAAGAAATAAAAATAAAATAAATATGTATCAGATTGTTTTAAACAAAATACAGGAATAGTCTTGTCAATTCAGTTTGCTGCATAAAACTAAACACACTACATTTTTATTGTGATAAAATTGTTTAGTTATTTTTATCCAGATAATAATTAAATGTGTAATAGTGTGTGTGTGTGTGTGTGTGTGTGTGTGTGTGTTGTTCAGTCTTCCTTTGTATCATTGTTCATGCGATAACTGATTGTTCATTTATGTAAAAGAATTCCATCTGAAAGACATCATTTATAAATAAAAAAGTTTATTATACCGTGAATAGTGACAGCGATACAAATCGTTCTGTTTAAAAGCTGTCACATGAGCGGACACAAGTTATTAGCTGATATATTTAGTTTTTAATTGAACATCAACATAAAAAGAAAAGAAAAAGAAAGGCACCCTAAAAACACCCAGACAAGAGATCAAATATCAACTCGGTAAACTTTCACGCCACTATGAGAGTGACCTTTAACCTCTGACACACTACACGCACTTGGTCGTGACGCTCCTGGTGCTCCTTTAGGACGCCGGGGCCTGGGAGAGGTCGTCCTTATACACACACTCTCATACACTCGGACCGCAGAGGAATGTGTGTGACACGCCTCAGGGTTTAAGAGTATTGAGTGTTTAGAGACGACGTCCTCGTGCATCCCAATGTCCCTGTATTCAGTTCTAACTGACACTCGAGTCTGTGCACCAGGTTCGCTCCTGCTCTCACTTACAGTACGTCAGAGCAGCTATAAAGAGTCGTATAATCATCTCATCTGATGATGTTATAATATAAGCTGCTGCCTTAAAAACAGTAAATAAATAAAACTTTTGTCGAGTGTAGTTTCATATTCAGAATAAATTAAACTGCGATGCCGTGAGTGGATTTTCAGTTGATTTCTTAAAAACAATTAAGCTACGGATCTCTGAGGTTAATTCCACCGTAAGTCTCGAACACAGTAACATCTTTAGCTAGTGAGAAATACAAACGTCACGACCGATTGTGGTGCTGTGACCATCACAGGATTTAAAGAGTTCAGCTGTTTTCATTGACTTTTTTTGATTTCTTTTTGATAAAACCCCACACAGGCCGTTGCTCCTGCCTGACTTCGGCTCGGTCGAGGGAGTACGAGCGTCTCGGTTCGCTCTTGACACGATTTTAGCGGGTGAGGATGGCGGAGTAGCCGATCTCGGGTCGGCGCCGTGGTACCACGTCCTCCGCTGGGCAGTTACGGTGGCACGAGCAGGTGCGGATGAACATGACCAGTCGCTTGAGCGCCGTCCCGTTCGGGCAGCGGAACCTCACAGGCGATGTTTTGGTGCCATGCGGTGTGCAGCAGCGTCCGTCTGAACACTGGCCGCAGAAACGAGGACGGAACGTCTGCACACTCGAGCAGTTCCTAAAGGTGAAGTGGACAGGTTTGGGGCTCTGCGTCGTTCTGAGACACGTCCCGACTTCCTGTGTTGGGAAAAAAAGGCAATAAATATGAAGCTGTTGAACTGGGATGTGAAATAAAACTCCAGATAAATTCATAAGCAGTGAACATTTTATGTCAAGTGACAGTATTTTACTGAGGCACCAATAGAACTTATTAATAAGTAAAATTTCAATCAACCAAAATGTGACATGTTCCACTATTTTAGCTCTCTGTGTTCCGTACCTGAGGCTCTGCTTGCTCTTCGAGGGCTTGGCAGGGACGCACCATACACAAGCGGTTCTGTTTCACCAGCTCACAGCGCCGGTTCTGATTGGTCACCCGTGTGGACACGCCCATTCCGCAGGAACGGGAACACGCGCTCCACTCTGTCGTGTGCTCCATGCACTCTGTGCTGGGATCGAAGCCCAACGTCTCCTCTTGTCTGTATGCTAAGATGCACAACAACACACAATAAAGGACCTTCAAACTAATTATACTGTATATATATAAAACCAGCTGAGAAGATTAAAATGATCTGTAGTTAAGCATCGTCATTAAAAAGACCTGGAACTCACCTGCCATGGCGAAGCCGCCCAGCACACTGGCATCGGTCTTTGTGTCACACAGCCACTTCTCACAGCATTCTCCTGGAACCTGGACTTTACGTGGGAACGGACAGTCTGGGCCCGGAAGCATCACGTCCAGGTTACAGCGGGGGACACAACTGATCTGTCCACCGTGACACACACACTGGTAACTGCAGCTCGGGAAGAAGGTCTCACCGTTGTGGTACACGGAGTTTCCCATTGCACAGGACTCTTCATCAGGAGCTGCTTAGAATATAAACACCACTGAAACCTAGACAAGTTCTCAAATCACTTCCAATTCAATCCAAAATCAGACACCAAATTAGATCAAAATCTAACACCAAACCTGATTTCAACTAAAAACCCCAAGCCAAACCCAAACCAAAATCCCCCAACCAATCAACAAAGCAAACATTAAATCAAACCCCTAAAATATCCCCAAACCAAACAGCAAGACAAACTTCAAACCTGATTTCAAATAAACTCCAAGCCGAACCAAAACCTGAACCTTAAACCCAAACCAAACTGCAAAAGACTCTAGATCAATGCTTCTAAATCAATTATTCAAAAAGTTCCAAAACAAATGATAAATATAAGTTAATAAATTAACCTCTTTAAATAAATCTGTGAACCAAACCTCAAACTTGACCAATCAAAATCAAAATTTCAAATCAATTCCCAAAACAAACTCCCAATCAAACCCAAAACAAAACAAACTTCAAACCAAACCAAACCAGTACCTAAAATCACAACAAGTTCAACCCAAAAGCAACTCCACATACAGTACAGTACTAAGCCAATCCAACTCTAAACACAATTCCAATCCTGCTTTCAAACCCAAACCCCATAATGCAAAAAAAAAAAAACTCTAGACGTTGATCACAAATTAAATTATAAAAAAAACACTTACTGTATACAAATGCTAAATTAAACCCTAAATAAATCTCTGAACTAAAGTTCACACCTGCCTACATAACAAGCAAAATCTAAACCTCTTTTCAAATCAACCCAAAACCAAAGTCTCAACCAAACCCAAATAAAACCACAAGCAAATGTAACTATTTTAAACCAAACAACAAATCAAACCAATCTTTGAACCTGACTCCAAAACAAACTCTAACTGTGTCTGTAAACAACAAGCTAAACCAAACCCAAAATGAAACTCTAAAGCCAAACTCTACACCTGACTTAAAACCAAACTAATCTATGTAAAACCCAAAAGCACCTCAAACCACACTCTAAACCAAACTCTGAAGCTGATTCCAGATCAAGCCCCAAACTAAACTCTAAACCAAGCCACAAAACTATTCCTAAATCATGACACAAATTAAACAGTAGACCGGATCTAGACTGTAGACAAGTACTACACCAGGCCTTGAATTAGAAACTACACCACAACCCACAGTCTAAACGAAATCCTAAACCACGCCCCAAACCAGAGCGGACGCCAAGCCCCACTCTAAACCCCACATCAGACCTCAGACTAGCCGGAAGGCCACACTCACCTGCACACACTCCGGTCCTGTTCCTGCTGCCTTCCGTGTAGCGACAGCGCAGCCCCTTGTGGCACGGCGCTGTGTGTGAACACGCTTCTCCTTTCTGTCTCGCACACATCACCGCACAGAATAACAGAACCTGCACGGAGAAAGCAGAGCTTAGCAAGGGACCTCCAACACCTTCACGGAGACTGTCTCATAAATACACTGCTAAATACTTCACACTTTAGTCTGTGGAACGTTCACGAGCTGATGATATTTCATTGTTCTGACTTCTGAGCGTTTTAGTAATAATTACAAACATTCAACGTTACTAACCAAGAACATTTTCATATCTCACTGAATTAAACAGAAAAACGCTGCTGGCTAACATGGCTAATTCTCTGTAGGTTCGATTAGCGCAAAGTATTAGCGCTGATACTAACATTAGTCTTTATTAAAAAAAGAATCGCAGTATTATTACTGCAGCATCGATCTGGCATTAGTATAACTGAAACCTCAGTCAGATGTTGCTTTTTATTAAAATGCTCAAAAGTTTACACACCCTTTCAACCTGCTTTTGGGTGATCTATTCGAATTTTTCTCATTAGGTTCCAAATGACTTTTTTAGTCTTATTCTAGTCAAGGAAAGTTAAAAACATTCGCAAATAAGATAAACTGTGACCACCATATGTTGAATAAAAAAAAGAAAAATATCCAAGAAAGTCAAGTTGCCAAAATACTATCATTGTTTATTGCATTTTATCATTCTCTGTAAATCAAAAATTTGTCCTAAACGTAAAGGGTGTATAAACCTTTGCACTCAGTGGTACAAATGAAACAGTTCATGCATTTACTTTTATCGATAAAGACAATCACCTGTGCACAGATGAACAGAGAAACGTCTCTCTTCAAGAAATGATCGATGAACATCTTCAGGCTGTGCCGTGGCCTCGTGAAGTCCGCCGGTCTCGGCTCAACTATTTATACACTCACTCGCAACAAGGGCGAGTAAAGTACCAGGGGAAGGTGGGAGGGGCTTACCAGGGTTCCCAACCAGCTGATTGGACAGTAATGCATAAACGTTATATTTTACTGCCACACAGAACCTCTTGACCTTGTATACACACACACACACACACACAGGGTCTGTAGGCAGTACATACAGTGTGCACACAAAAGCCCAGAAGCACATTAATAATGTCGCTCGTACTGAAGCAGAAATCACAAAAATAAAAATAAACATCCAAAAAATAAAAATATTGCTAGAATTATAATAATTAGTACACATTTGTATAATACGTTTCCATAGTAACAGCTCATCCGCAGGTGGGTGTACAGCGCTCGCCCCCCTGATAATAAACTGATTGATAAAATCATTAGTCTGATGATATTTTCTATAAGCAGAATCGTCTTCGTGCGTTCGTGTTATTGGAAGGAGTCTCCAGTGTTAGAGGTGAACGATGTATTTCATTAATCTTCAGGACAGAGGAGTTTAGAGTTCTCTTAATAAAACTTGCATTACTTGTAATGTACAGTAAGAGAGAGAACCAGAAGAAAGCATTTAAAAATAAAGAGATTAGAAGTGTGTTGTTGTTGTTCTTTAATTAATAAAATAATTATGATGATTTTTCATACCAATCTTTATACAGTAGAAATTCACACATACAGTATCTACGCTACATATGCGACGGACTGTACGCTACGAGTCTCACATGATTGACGGCTCACTAACGGCCTGTTACAAATCAGAGGAGCGAAAGAAAGAACAAAGAGGCGGCCGAGCCGTTAGCAGAACAAACACACGCCTGGGCTGCTCGACATTTCTCAGCTTTAAGCGGGAAACCATTTGACGAGTCGTGAATCAGATCCAGGGCCGTAATTTATACAGCAATAAAGCTGCTCTAATCCTTATACACATGTCTCCTGGCAGCAGAACACCACACACACACACACACACACACACACACACACACACACACACACACACACACACACACACGCTCATGATTAATGTGGTCATGCTAGTTTCATTGTTTTTGTGTGTGTGTGTGTGTGTGTGTGTGTGTGTGTGTGTATGTGTGTGTGTGTGTGTGTGTGTTTTTACTAAGTTGTTCGTTTCATTTGCTAAATAATTAGTAGAAGTTACGGGATGTACGCAGGTGCAGGTGCTCTGTTATTTTATATAATATTCATAATTATACTCAGTTTCCAGTTTGAGTCTTTTGGTCACATTAATGAACGTGTCACTACATTACATAAAACAGATTGTTCAGATTAAAAGTGGTTTTATGACGTCACAACATGACATAATGGCTCCAGCACCAGATTAGCTGACTTACTGGTCCTTGTGACTTTGGTGTGTCCAATCTGCATACTCATGTATATTCATAGAACCTTTGAATTTCTAATGAGGTGTAAAGAAGAGATGCTTTTCTGCCATTTTTATTTTTATTATTGTATTATTTATTTAATAATAAAAAACATTTTGCCTTATAATGACAAGTTATCATTTAACAAACGCTCTGAGATTTTAAATACAAGAATTACTCAAAAGATAATATATTGTTTAAAAGGTATCATTAGATTATTATAATTTATACCTTTAAAAAAATGTAAATAATGAATGCTAAACAAAGACTTAAATCTTCTCTAAAAACTAATTTTACAAACTTTACAAAGTTATTTCCTCCTAACTAGTAAACAGAAATGACTAACCTACAGTAAGGTTATTTATTGATTTAAATGGTTAAATGTCGTCTTTAGCTCAGTATACTGAAGACTTTACTAATGAAGAGAATAATTCAAAGCAAATATGGGTTCTGTTACACTGTAAACCCGATTTAGTTCTCAAAACTCAAAATATTTGAGGTAATCAGTTACATTTTTTTTTTTTTTTAAGTAATGATGTTTCCAATTTTAAGTAAACAGAACTATCCATTTTTGTTTGAAACTTGTTTTGTTGAACTTGTTGCAAATCAAATAAATTGTTGCAGACAATCGGGCCTGAGAATCGAACCCGGGCCTTTCGCATGGCAGACGAAACACCTCCCACTGAGCCAGCAGAGCTCTAAAGCTCGTTGGTGGAACTTTAAGGTGACAGTTATTGTTACTTAAAGTACTTACGATTACTTTAAAATCTCAAGTTTGTTCAGCTGACTTGAAAAGTCTCATTTGTACAAACTCATAAATGCCGAAAAGTTCTGAATACTCAAAAAGGTCTATTCATTTGACCTAATTGCAATGATTTAAGTTAACAGAACTCAATGTGTTTAATAACTTTCAGCATTAGGGTTTACAGTGTATATATACAATATGAAATATCATTATGATTTTTATCAAGCCATAAATATACGAATCATTAGAATAACAAACCACAAGATCAATGATAACTCCGCCCTGATCCCAGACATTTAAAGGAGTTAAAAATTTCAAAGTTAAACTCTGCCCTGATATGCATTAAATATGATCTCTATTCATATTTAATTATACATTGCTTTAAAGTAACAACTGAACAAGAAAGTTAGCTGGTACGCCCAACATCCCTGATCCACTCATATGAAAACATGCCGATTAAAACAGACAAAAAATGTCTAAAACAAAAGCACTCGTGTAGAAGCAATCTTGGACTGTCCGATTGTGTTCCCCAGCGAGGTCTGCAGGGTCGCTCGTGTGGAGCAGATGTTCTCCTTCAGGAGAGAAGCTCCAGGTTCTGAAGAGCTCAGACACGGTGAATAACTATGGAAAGCTTTGAGCTGATTGTAACTCTGGGAGGAAATCGAGTGAGATCCTGGAGGA
Organism: Clarias magur; assembly: GCA_013621035.1. Classification (NCBI taxonomy): domain Eukaryota; kingdom Metazoa; phylum Chordata; class Actinopteri; order Siluriformes; family Clariidae; genus Clarias; species Clarias magur. The sequence goes on along the minus strand of QNUK01000648.1, from coordinate 20,349 downwards.
CTCGGTCACCGCTGGCTAACCCGGCGACACACACACTTCTCTTTCCACTCTGTGTTCACTGTGAGGAATTTAGTTTGCCGCTGATCAGAGTGTAAAGCGTCCGTACTCTGGCCCGCGCTACAGAAATGCTTTAACAGGCCGTGTTTTTGACGTTCGCTGTGAAGTCACATCAGGACAGGATGCTATCGCGTTCTGAAGGTTGTTTGTAACGGCTTGCTAAAGCGTTCTTCTCTGGAGTTGAGTCAATGTAAACCACAAGAGTCAGGTTTTGTCCTAATCCCGGTATAATGTCCCCAAGCCGTGTCCAAACCGTCAAAACTAAATAGCTTGTCTCTGATTTTGATTTTTTAACTGACTAGGAATTTACAAAACAGACAGCATGTTATTCTAATCAAGTGGCCCGTTTAAGACCACAAATAATATAACAGAGTATTGGTTTACTACAGAGTCTTACATCTTATTTATACAGGGTTCAGAAATGAGGTGAATGTGTTTAGCACAGAGAACCCAATGTAACAAAGCACTGTGTCGCACAAATAAATAAATAAATAAACAAGCAAGCAAAGAAATAGAAATCAGCCAAATATTAGGAAAACTACATAAAATGTTCTCTAAATATAAGTCTATATTAAACATAACAATAATGCGGTTAGTTCGCGAGTGACTTTCCTTTGCACTGATTTGAGGTCAGATGGTTGGATTAGCAGATACATCACTGTACGTCGCTCCAAACAAACATCAGAAACATCTGTATACAGTTCCAGTTCCAGTCGTGCCACTGTTACATCATAATTCAGGTTGTTGTTTTTTTTTATGTTTAAGTCTCCAATTCTGCCCCCTGTTGGTCACCTTTTTAATTTCTTTTTCCATTTTATAAAAAATGATGAATAAAAAATGAATGATATAAAAATGAAAAGCTGAGAGCATTAAAGCTCTTGTTTATAACCGAACAATCTGTGTGTGTGTGTGTGTTTTTGTCAAAATGTGGAATAATTGTATGAAAGACAAGTTTGTGATTGTGTGTGTGTGTGTGTGTGTGTGTGTGTGTGTGTGTGTGTGTGTGTGTGTGTGTGTGTGAGCTGTAACACTGTTTTGAGACATCTTCTAGACCGAGTGTGAACACTGAAAACCCGAAATCCGGCGAGCGTGTTCACACAGCCATCGCTTTCACTTGCAGATCCAAACTTGTTGCTATGGCAACCGGGCAGGAAATGCATTTCCGTGTCAACATTCCATTCAAAAGTTTTTCCATCCAAAGTGTAATGATGTGGACGATAACAGTGTGATCTGTATGAGTACTTGCAGGGATTTTAGAAGAATCAAACCAGTTTTCTATATTTTATGCAGAGCTTGCATGTGCACGGTTGTAAGAATGGGGGCGGGGCAGCTATCGGGTGTTTACACCTGTCTCATCTACACCCGAAAAAAACAAAAAAGAAAATTAGGCTTAGGGTTGGGAGGTATTCTGCGTGCTTTTAGTGACATGTACATACACAGAGGCTGTAGTAATAATTTGGAGTTTATAGATGAATGGAGTCTTTACCAAATCAAAAGCTTTTGACCATGTGACAGTCAAAGTAAATGGAAATGGATGCAAATAGGTTTGGGGTGTGGTTATGCAACGTCTGGGGGGTTGGCTACGAACACACAGGTACAGATGGCCACATGGGCTTATCTACTATTCAGATGCAAACTGAGTTGTGTAAAAATCTAAATATTTAGGATAACGTGTGTGTGTGTGTGTGTGTGTGTGTGCGTGTGTGTGTGTGTGTGTGATAGATTTGCTGATTAAAAGGTAAGATATAAATGACTTTTTTAACAACAATGCTCTATGATGTGTACAGTCAGAGAACAGAAAACCCCTGAACACTCATTAGTTTGTTAGACGTCAATCTTTAACTCTCAACTTCTGAAGGCAGATCGTCAACATCTGGCATTTTGTTCAAAATAACTCCATGTCTTTACTGGCTGTGGACCGGGACCTCAGTATGACATGGGCATTTCTAGAACCTGGGACCAGCTGGTGTTTGTTTTGCCTTCATGGTGTTCCTGACGTTCATGCAGAAACAAAACCAGCTGAATTTATGAAGCAAATATACTCTGCCTCATGTTTTCACACAGAAACTGACAGACGTTTATGGATGGTGTTGATTGTTCCTCAGCAGGATAAACCTCCTGGGAATTCTACAAGTGCTCAGTGGAGAGCGTACTGATCTGGTGTATCGTCATTGTGTGGTTCAGGAGCTCTGATCAGGACTGGAAGGTTCTGCAGCAGGTGATCAGCCTAGCCCAGAAGACCTCAAGGACTGGCCATCCATGACCAGAGGGTGTGCAGAACCCTGATGACCTGAAGATCAAGGCTGCCGAAAGGTTCTGAAGTAGAGGTAACAAAAAAAAAAAACTTCTACAAGGAGAATTCTCTGGCTGTATAACTCCTGTAACCAGTATTCTTTTGGGGGAAAATGTCCTTTTGGCCAGATGCTCCTCCTGAATATTGATAAAGGGTCAGTATGAGAAGCTTTCTGAAAGCACTGGACTGTGGATCATAGTAACACCAGCACACGGAATGTTCAGACTTCTGAACTCCAGAAGCCTTCACGCTCATTCTCGTCATTCTCCTCTGTATGCACGAGGCTGGAATGTGCTGCTCTCCGAGGAGAAGCTCAGAAACGTTCCAGCGCTCTGAGAAAATGCGGTTTGGAAACGCGGTTAGGATTTACAGCTCTTCTCCTGTTTTGGTTTTTGCTCAGTTTGCTGCTGTGATGAAAAATGGGAGAAGTGGCGTTCAGATTTATCGTGGGTATCCCGATCGCGTTCTGGTGCCAACCTTCTACATAAATCAGCATAGGCCTAAAAGCATTCTGATGTTCTTGGCTGTTCTGAACCATTTGCAAAGATACACAAGATGGTGGTCCAGTCTTTATTTTGGTGGAGGCTCTCTGCATGAACGAGGAGCACCAGGCCAAAACCAATGGATGTAAAACAGAAATGTACTTACAGCAGGACATGGTACATGAAGATCTGTGCAGAAGAAAGTGATCAGGTGTCTTTGAACAATTATCAGAGCTGCCAAAGCTAAGGTGGCACTAAACAATTCTAAAACAGAAGCATCCTAAGTGTCTCCTGTGGAATATCTTAAGCAGTGAAGATAAAAGGCCGTACAGTATGTCCTTGGTGCAAAATCAGAGTTTAGGTTTTGGGATTTTATCTACAGTAGATGCTTATTAACTTCAAGAACATTGCTGTTCGGGTTCCTCCTGTTCTGACAGCGTTCTAGCCAGACCTACCGATCTGTAAGATAACTAAATAAAAACTATTTTGCTGAAATATGATGATATTTTCCTCAACGTATAAACTTGGGGCAAAAATTTCAGATAATTATTACTGGACACTGGTTAATGTGGACACACATATTAGACTGGACATGGGGTATACTGGTCACGGGTTAACCTGAACACAGGATACATTGGACACTGGTTAAACTAGACACAGGATGGACTGGACACAAGGTAGACTGGCCAAGGGATAGACAGGAAATGGGATAGACTGCGCATGGCTGGACTACAGTGACTTGAAGCAGTTATTATGCAGTTATATGACTTAATTTTCTCCACCGGGGTCAATTGGTGAAAAAGTGTATAAGCTGTTGGGTACATCATCTGGACTCATTTATCTTCTGCTACTTTTTGAAATAAAATTTTATAAACAATCTCATCAAATTACGTAAAAATAACAAAATCCAGTGTGCATTTTAAATAAATGACTAAAAACAAGAACATGTTTTTGCTTTTTCTGGTTCATCTGGTTTCTATTTGGCTGCATATCATATTTCTTCTCCGTTCCCTTGTCCTCCTGTTCTTGTGTCTCCTACAGCTGGCTTTGTTTCAAATAGCAATAATGGATATCAGATCCAGTGTCTTTAGAGCTACAAAAAAACTGCCAAAATTTGTTCTGCACAAAAGCCCATGTCTCCTCGTGGAGGAAAAGCCATCAGTCTTAATAAAGTGGAGTTCTTCCTAAAGTGGAAAAGAGCTGTTTGGCTTCCAGCATTTAGAGAAAAGTAACATTTTCTTTATTTATATCTCAGCAGTCCATTCAAGTTCTAATCTCGATTTCTTCATGTGGGTAAAATGGAAAAAAAAAAAAAACCTGTTTATTAATAACATAATTTCTTCTCCACACGTTTAACATCTTGGTCAGTTTGTTGTTCTAATATTACTTTGTATAATAATGAAAAAAGGTTTTGGTCTTTGTGGTATACCTCAGGTGCGAATTCCTAGACCGCTTACTTTTAGTCAATGTTTTTAAAATAAACTACTGCTAGCAAGATTTCTTATAAGTCCTCCTTTTATAAATCTCTCACATTAAGATAAAAATTGTTTAGTCGGGTAAACTGAGCTGTTCTGTTCAACTACAAAATGAAACTAAATCTATCTGGTAGATAAAATAATGACAATAATCCCCAAATGAATCTAATGTAAATTTGCATCTTTAATGCAGTTTAAGTAGGTTTCAATCACAGTATGGCTTTATAATCTTTGATTTATAGTCATGGGTCTCTGCACACTCTAATTTCACCTAAAAAAAAAAATCACTCAACAGTGAATGAATGCTTTAGGTACAGTAAAAAAATCATTAAAAACCTTTTCCTTCTCATCATCTTCATGTTTATCGTTGTCTAGAATATGTAAGGGTGCATTTATTTTTGATGCTCAAGTTTAATCTTAGCCATACCCATAGAACATAACCACTTCCCAGCATGCAATTATAAATCTGATTTAAGAAATAAAAACATCTATAAATATAACAAAAAATATAAACAAAAATGCATTCATAAAAAATATATTTATTATTATTATTATTATTATTATTATTTTTATTTGTTGTTGTTGTATTTTTATAATAAGTTGTTGTCAAGAAGATTAGATTTGGCTTAGAAACTTAAACAGGACAGCCAAGGTATCTTAAAAAAAGAAATAATCATTAAATATTCTCTAGGGTGTGAGTGCAAAAGTTTGCACACCCTTAGCAAAGAAATGTGACGAAATAAAAACTCGTTCCTTCATTATAACAAATAACAAAAATGTAAGTTGCATAAGTTTAGATATTAAAAGAAAAATAAATTAAATACCGCTTCAAAAGTTTGCACACCCCTTAATGATATAAATATTTGTAAAAAATATTAATAATTATTATGATTTTAAAAAGATGATGTTGCTTTCTTATCCCGTTACAGGATGCAACCAAGTTTATTGTTTATTTGTTTATTTCTTTTATTTTATGGATAAAATACAAACTAGATGGGCAGGTTTATTTTATTTTATTTTTTCATCAATGAATTTGTGAGGGGTGCAAACTTTTGCGTAAAGCTGTGTTCTAAGTGCACATTGTTTTTCTGAAGAACATGTAACACTTGTGATAGAAATGTTTCTAAAGTAACATAGAACAAATCTCATCTTTACAAAACTAAACACGTTCTTGTGGTTAAATCTAAACACACTTCGATATTAAATGAATAGAATCCTTGCGTGTGTGTGTGTGTGTGTGTGTGTGTGTGTGTGTGTGTGTGTGTGTGTGTGTGTGTGTAGCTAATATTAACACACTTGGCGTAAACGTGTGATCAGGGAGCATCAGCATGGCAGCACAGTTTCGTCATCACTTCCTCCATCTCTTAAAGCCCATGAACAGGCTGCAGCCGTAGCACACGGTCACGAAGAAGGCAAATATCTGTAACAAACAAACAAACAAACAAACACATGTCACGTTTACACAGCATATTCAGGAACATATATGAACATCAGTTCATATTTAGAATGACCGAGTTAAAGTCCAGACCTAAATCCAGCTGAGAATCTGTGGTAGGACTTGAACATTGCTGTTCACAGATGCTTTTCATCCAGTCTGACTGAGCTTGAGCTATTTTGCAAATAAGATTAACGGGCAAAAATGTTACTGTCTAGATGTGCAAAGCTGGTAGGGACACGCCCCAAAGACCTGCAGCTGTAATTTCAGTGAAAGGTGGATCTACAAAGTATTGCCTCAGGGGCGTGATTACTAATGCACGCCACACTTTTCAGACATTTATTTGTAAAAGCTTTTGAACACCGATTATCATCTTCCTTTCTATAATGTGCTACTTTGTGTTGGTCTAAACCGCAGGTTTGTATTTGTAACATGACTAATTGTGGAAAAGTTCAAGGGGTGTGAATACTTTTGCAAGGCACTGTAAATACAGTATGTGTCCCTGCATTTTTAATGAGGGTAAAAATCAAGGGAGGTTAAATGTTCAATTTATATAACTTTATATACTTTGTTGTTAAACTGCCTCTCTCTCTCACACACGCACACACACACACGCACACACACACACACACACACACACACACACACACACACACACACACACAATGTAATGACCTTGTTAAAATTAAAAGAAAACAAAGAAACTGGTTCTGCTAACATTATGCTACGTTATCTTTAGTGTTGAGTAGCCGCAGGGTAAACACACGGTCACCATGGAGACGAAACACCTACAGCACTGAAAACTCTTTCATTGTGTCAATGCATGCTGGCTAACAAAGTTTCACACTAATGAAAACAATCTTATTATTTATGTCCCGTATTGACTAAGCGTCTCAGAGTAGGAAATCGCTCCTAAGTGGCCAAAGATTCACAGAGTGACGCAGTTTTGGTCCTACCTTCAGGAGCTGGAGTAAGAGCAATTAATCAACATTCTTAACGTAGGAAACCACTCCTAATGTAGGAGAGCTCCGGAGGTGTCCACACTGGTAAGGAGTAGCGAGACGGATTCCATGCGGAATTTAACTGGTTCATTAACATTTCATATGGCGTCTTTGCAGATGACTGACACGCCGGTTTCTCTGGACTTGTGGGCATCATCCATGGCACACGCGGTAGATTAAGCACTGACGAGGAAGCTAATGTGAACCAAAAGCACAGTGGACAGTGACATCACCCTTTCCTAGACTCCTCGTAAGAATAGGATGCTTCAAAAAGAACTTTCACTGTCCTACTCCGTGCTAGGAATATTTTAATTTAAGTAGATTAACTTTGAGTGGGATTCTTACAGTATGTGTTATTCTGAGACGCTTAGTAAATACGGGCCCAGGCTTTATTCTTTCTTTTTATTTCCAAATCAGATTTTTTTTAGATTTGGGGAGAACTTTTTTTTTGTTCAATATAACAAATCTCTATGCTAAATAAATTGAATAAACATGAACTTTATCATGAATAAGCCCGTTAATGTTGAGGAAACTATTGCTTAGAATTATATATGTACATAAATAAGACAAGAATAAACAGTTGCACAAAAAGAAAACGCAATACCGTTCCCCAATATCCTACTTTTTAAAAAAAAAATTTAATTGCTGCCAATACAAACTAAATTGTTAAGGTAATATTGATTACGAATTTTATTAAATATATACACGTTTTTCATGGAATTAGTTTATTTATGCACGGAGGAAGTCCTTAATATTAATTTAAGAATTCAATAATAATAAAAACTAAAAATAATGAAATCAAATTGAATTAATATGTACACGCTGATGTTTTATAAAGACTACAGTTTTATGTTCACGCACACAGGTAACACGGAATAACGGTTGTATTTCAGTTCTGAATAAAGGCATTGAGGCGGCGCGACTCACCGTAGCCACCACATTAATACTGTACTGCCGAAAGTCCATGAAGGTGATGATGTTAGTGCTGGGTTTGCGCACACACGCTGTGCCATTCACGTACGGCCTTTGGGCCCCGGACGTCACCGCAGCTTCCAGCACAAACGCAGAGAAATAACAGAGCAGCGCGACGAAGTGGTACATCATGTCCTGGAATAAACAGAGCGCCGAACACATGGAGGAAATAATGCGGTTCTATTAAACTAAAATAACTCAGAGGTTTATGATGCAGCTCATGATGAACCAAACATTAAATAATAACACAGGTGGATGCAGGACATAGAACAGAAGCAGTGACAGGACCAGCAAAAACATGCATCTTACATAAAGAAACATATAATATACAATATACTGGGAAAAAAACAAAAAAAAACACTGCAAACTAATATAATCTGATTATAAACTAAAGGCAAAAAAATAAATCGCGAGAGAGAGAGAAATCCTAATGTTACTCTTACTTCATTTAATTATTTATTGTTCCTTGTGGTAACCTCCTGGTGTGTTATTGGTTAATCTCGAGGTAATTAACCAGCGCTGATATGGACCTGCCCTTTGCACTGCGTTACACACAGCCTGAAGTCAATAAGTGTGTTCATTAATAAAGCGTTTCTCATGAGTGAGGAATCGGAGCCAGGAGGTGCCACGCCCTGCAGACGCTGCCGGTACACCAACATGAGGCTCGCGGCCAAGACGAGGGACTAAAGAGTCCTGAAAGACTCGAATGACCTCTAACTGTAACTAACTGTTACTTTAACTAACCATAGCAGAAACAAATTGTAGCTTGTGTGATTTATGTAATTTATTGCTGTGGACACTCACCATGAAGTTCCAGTCGGTGTTGAATCGGTCTGCGAGGCCGAGCAGGAAGAGGGAGAGGTAGGCTGTGGAGCAGCAGCAGGCGGTGACGGACACGAACATGACCCAGCCCTGGAGCAGCGGCACGGGGACGTTTGAGGAGGCCACGAGGATCCAAACCAAACCCCCAAAGATCTGTGGAGCCGAACAGAACCGGCAGCTGTTATTATGTTTAGTGAACACTTATAGGACATGTTCCTAATAGAACACAGACGTCTTATACACCGCGGATTCCAGTCTCTCTTTACATCACAGGAACGAGGGTTTCAACCTGCAACAAACGGCAGTCGGCCACTTCGAGCGTTAATACTGTAGAGGCAGTGAGACGTGAAAATAAAGATTGACGGACGAATCCCACTTTCTGCTTCATGATTCAAAAGGAGTCACGCAGGTATCAGTCCATCAGTGACGCTCGAGTTGCTCTCTGTCTCTCCCTCTGTCTCTCTCTCTCTGTCTCTGTCTCTCTCTTTGTCTCTCTCTGTCTCTCTCTTTGTCTCTCTCTGTCTCTCCCTCTGTCTCTCTCTCTCTGTCTCTGTCTCTCTCTTTGTCTCTCTCTCTCTCTGTCTGTCTCTCTCTCTGTCTCTTTCTCTGTCTCTCTCTCCCTGTCTCTCTCTCTCTCTCTCTCTGTCTCTCTGTCTCTTTCTCTGTCTCTCTCTCCCTGTCTCTCTCTCTCTCTCTCTCTGTCTCTCTGTCTCTCCCTCTGTCTCTCTGTCTCTCTCTCTCTGTCTCTCTGTCTCTCCCTCTGTCTCTCTGTCTCTCTCTCTCTGTCTCTCTGTCTCTCTCTCTCTCTCTCTCTCTCTCTCTCTCTCTCTCTCTCTCTCTCTCTCTCTCTCTCTCTCTCTTTCTCTGTCTCTCTCTCTCTCTGTCTCTCTCTCTCTGTGTCTCTCTCTCTCTCTCTCTCTGTCTCTCACTCTGTCTCTCCCTCTGTCTCTCTCTCTCTCTCTCTCTCTCTCTCTCTCTCTGTCTCTCACTCTGTCTCTCTCTCTCTCTGTCTCTCTCTCTGCGCATGTGCTGGGTGTGAGTGAGCGCGCGAAAGACTGTTTGGCGTCCTGCCAAGTTTTTCTGAAGACTGTGTGTTCATTCATTTATTTTTCTTTAATTACTGAATGTTTTTCATTTAAAAAATATAAAGTTTACAGTGAGAGAGAGAGCGAGCGGGGCACCATGGCCTCTGAGGCCGGTGTAGAGACCTTGTCTCTCCGGCATGGCGTCAGGTGTGTCCCCGAGGACGGTGTACCGATCGAGGACGTACTGTTTGCGGTGAGGGAGAGGATCGGGTGTGAGAACATCTACTCTGCCTCCCGGATGAACAAGGCCGTGGTGGTGTTGGTGAACAGGGTCGACCTCGCGAGCGCGCTGACGCGGAGCGGGATCTGTGTGAGAGGAGCCGCGGTCAAAGTCACCCCTCTGTCTGCCCCCGCCATGCGCGCGCTCATATCTAACGCGCCTCCGTTCATAAAGGACGAGGCGATATTGAAGGAGCTGCCCGTTTCGGGAAGTTGGTCGGGCCCATGAGAGCGATCCCGCTCGGGTGTAAAAGCTCCAACATGTGGCACATCCTGTCCTTCCGCAGGCGAGTGCTCATGATCTTAAATAACGAAGATCAGACTTTAAACGTTAATTTTAAATGTAAAGAGGGGGACAGCGGCTACACCGTCTTCGCCACCATGGAGCCGCTCAGGTGTTTTGAGTGTGGGGACGTGGGACACAAGAGGCTGAGCTGTCCGCACAGAGCCGTGCAGCCGGGAAACAGCGGCAGCGGCGCGAGGACAGCCAGCCAGAGAAGAGCGGGGAGGCGGAGCCCACAGTGGGGAGGCGGAGCGCACAGCGGGGAGGTGAAGCCCACAGCGGGGAGGCGGAGCTCACAGCGGACCGCAGCGACACACCGCAGCCGCAACTCGAACAGGTCGGCCCTGAACACAGCACCACCACAGAGACACACACCGCGCCGGGAGCAGATGACACCGACATTACTGTAAATAACACCAGTACAGAACCCATCGCAGACAGTGACTCCGCCCCTAACGCCGACTCCGCCCCTAAAATCTGCCCGCAAGAGGTACAGCAGCCACAAACCAGCACACCAGCACCGACACCAAGAAAGAGCAGCACAGAAAAACCCAGGAGGAAGAGAGAGGAGACGTCCAGTACAGAACACAGTAATAAACGCACAACCCGCAGTCGGACCCTCAGTGAAGCAGCAACAACGTCCAGTACAGCAGATTCAGACCCAGACACGAGCAGAGACATCCAGGAACAAGCAAACAGAGACCTACAGGAACTCGACCGGCTACAGATACCCGACATAAAGAAGAGACATCTAGTGAAAATGTTATTAAAAAAGGCAAAAGCAGAAGGAAAAAAATCTCAAAAACCCACCGACACTCAGGAGGAAGAAAAAATAGACAAAAGCTGAACAAAGCAAAAACTATAAAGACTGAATGACTGAAACAGAAAAGAAAAGGGAAACTAAGACTATATATATAAATCTAGATATTGTGAATGGGTGAATGTATGAGTGTGTGTGTATGAGTGTGTGTATGTGTGTATATATGGTATGTATGTGTATATGTAGTGTTTAAAAATATATATATAAAAAAACCTCTCTCTTTCCCTCTCTCTCTCTATATATATATATACACATATACTACATATATTTGTAAACAAATTGTAAAATAGTCCCTTCTTTTAATCTTGTTACAATAAAGTGAGTTTAAAACATCAACATCTCTCTCTCTCTGTCTCTGTCTCTCTCTTTGTCTCTCTCTGTCTCTGTCTCTCTCTTTGTCTCTCTCTCTGTCTCTCTCTCTCTCTTTGTCTCTCTCTGTCTCTGTCTCTCTCTTTGTCTCTCTCTGTCTCTCTCTCTCTCTCTCTTTGTCTCTGTCTCTGTCTCTCTCTTTGTCTCTCTCTGTCTCTCTCTTTGTCTCTCTCTGTCTCTGTCTCTCTCTTTGTCTCTCTCTCTCTTTGTCTCTCTCTGTCTCTGTCTCTCTCTTTGTCTCTCTCTGTCTCTCTCTCTCTCTCTCTCTCTTTGTCTCTGTCTCTGTCTCTCTCTTTGTCTCTCTCTGTCTCTCTCTTTGTCTCTCTCTGTCTCTCGCTGTCTCTCTCTCTCTCTCTTTGTCTCTGTCTCTCTCTTTGTCTCTCTCTGTCTCTCTCTGTCTCTCTCTCTCTGTCTCTCTCTGTCTCTCTCTCTGTCTCTCTCTGTCTTTCTCTGTCTCTCTCTCTGTCTCTCTCTGTCTCTCTCTGTCTCTGCTGTTCTTTTTAAAGCTGATGTGGTTCTGAGCTGAAATTCTTTAGGCCACAAATAATAATCACACTTGGAGCGAGAAACAATGCTGATTATTTAAAGATTCTTTACATCTTAAAGCTGAAGGACCACCGTCACAGTGTGCTGAGGCGGAGCTTTTCACATGTGTGCATCTGCATAATGCGTGTGCATAACGTCCACAAATAAACAAACGATTTTTTTCTGACTTTAGCCATATAAAGCCTGGCACTGGGCTAACGCTGTGTACGGCTAATCGCGCCCGTATGACAGAGGATGTTTATATTTGTAGCTGTGACACTGAAACCGTACGACGTCGGGTCTGCGATGGCTCGGTGAGATTTTGGTCGTCAGGATGCAGGACAGATGTCACGTATACATTGGCTAAGTGTAGCTGAATCGCCTCAGGTGTGGAGGCTAAACAGACGAGCTGGAGGTTTGTTTTTCGTTTAAACACTGAAGGTTGTACAGTATGAGGGCCGTGACTGTAACCGGAGAACTGCAGAGTCAGCAAAAAATCTCTGATCTTCCAATTAGACTTAATCCACTTTACACAGAACAGTGGACTTTATATCAGCCAGTGTGTTGTGTGCATTTATTTAGCCCTTTTTATTGGTTAATTTTATTGAGGATTTATCTATTAAAAGTTTGGTTTAGTTTTTTTTTTTTCAAGTACAAAAATGTTTTAACAAGTTTAACGATGTTTGATTTTGGTTCACATCAATGTGTAGTTTAGTGATCGTTTTTGATGACGTCATCATTTTATTTGCTTTTGTTTATTTCTATTGTATAATCGCTGAGCACATCGCAGTAAAGATCGTGAATCGTGATGTTGAGAGTCTAATAATGAGTTTATTAATAAGGTTTTATTGGCCGGTCGCAATTAAACAGCGTCTGTTATACAAATCTGGCAACTTTGTTATCATAAAACCAGTTACACTTTCACACAAATCCTGTGCAGCTCATAAAGCTCAAAACAGGTCCGATAATCTACGACCCATTTATGGATTCTAGAAGAAGGTTTCAGAAAAACTAAATAATCAGCGGAAAACCTCTCGCCAAGGAACCTGCCGAGGAACCTGCCGAGGAACCGCGGAGACTGTGGCTGTGTTTCCTGTACAAACTTCAGATTATTACTCATTACTTTCTTCTCAGCCTGTTTACCGTCTACCTCGCGGTCCTTCTTAGAAAATAATTTCATATTTAAACAGCTTCAGGTCCTGGATCGAACTTTTTATTTGTTGTTCGTGTGATTGTCCCTTCATGTCTCAGCGCTACTGAGATTCTGACTTGTGTGATGTTCCTGGGTGGTGAACAGCTGAGTGTGTGTGTGTGTGTGTGTGTGTGTGAGGTTCCCTCTCTCTAACCCCCCCGACAGGAGAACACACACTTACAATCTCCATGCAGATCAGAGCTCCGGAGTAGGTCCGGATGACGTCCAGCCCCAGCGGCAGGGAGATGGTGGGCGCCGGGAACGAGGTGGCCGCTGGGTTCGTCTGTGCTTCTGCCATGGTTCTGCTGTGGAACACGAGAGCGAGTGAGGCAGCGAGTGAACGGGAGAGAGAGAGAGAGAGAGAGAGAGAGAGGTGGAAAAAAATTCCACAAGTGTCACGTGATTTGCAAAACCGGTCCTGCAGGTGTGTGTGTGTGTGTGTGTGTGTGTGTGTCTCTGTGTGTCAGGCCACTCCTGTCGTCTGTCCTCAGTGTGGAATGCAGGAGAGGACAAAAAGGCGTCTCAGGTGAGAGCAGACAGCTGCCCTTCCTGCTGCCGGTCTTTTCTCTGGCGGCCCAACCCGGCTTGAATTATTCAGGAGAAGCTCATTGTCTCTCTCTGTGCTTCATGTTCTTCATGTTCCTGCCGTTATCTCATCTCATCATAGCGTGTTAATGATTAACATGGAGCCTCAGACTGGAAAACGCTCTCCGGTCAATATTGTGTTAAGACATTCGGAGGAGATAACGAGCGCTCGCAAGGTGCTGACGTGAGCAGCTGATGCTGAAGGACGTGTGCGTCAAAACCTCGCGTTGAAGCAACTGGAGTAAATTCCAGTCCAACAACAGGCCTTTATACTGGGTGTGTCGTCACTTTATTTTTATTACATATCATTATTCATATATATATTTATGTATTAATGTGAGTGTGTGTGTGTGTGTGTGTGTGATGTGTTGGTTTCATCATCACTGCAGCATAAACGCTTTTACAAATCACAGGCAGAGAGCGTAATTAATTATTACCCAAAATAAACTCACTGTGTCATTGAACTCTTAACCACACACACACACACACACACACACACACACACACACACACACACACACTATAGCACATGATGCACAGTTTTCTAAATATATCACATTGGTTTTAAACAGGGGATTAAAAAACCCAGATTTTTTTCAACGCCTACATTTAAAACTCGCTCATGAATATTAATCAGGAAACAAATGAGAAAAGCAGTAAAATAAATATAGTCATTCTGTCAATCATTTAACGGCATCATACTCTGACCTGCGTAAACACACGTGCATTACTACAATACATGACAGGATGAAAACAAAAATTATGATAATAATAATAATAATGATAATGTATAATAATAATAATGATAATAATAATATACTGTATAATATATGTGTATAAATGTTATTACATATTATCTTCAGGTTATGGAGGCGAGTCAGGATGAGGTCATAAAGGCTGCTTAACATGCAATAATAATAATAATAATAATAATAATAATAATAATAATAATAATAATAATAATAATAATAATAATAATAACAAACAAAAGTATGTAGATGATAATTCCTTTGTTGTTTTTCACACCCAGACAATGACATGCCTTTATTGTGCAAATGTATCAATACTAATTGGTTTAAAATGAAACACATTGGTGAATATAACATTATTATACAACTCTGTGATCAGGTCTATGATTTGATGATGTCATGGTGACCTTTAGCCCTAATGACATTTACAGGATTAGAGCGTAGTCACGTGTGTAGGACTTAGTCATAAGACTTTATTGCTTTATTTATTTGTTTGTTTGTTTTTATGTACAGAGTCAGTCAAAAACATATACAGTCACTTCAGGAAAAGAAAAATATTCAAATGTGTATAATATAAATATAATATTCATAATATGATCATATATAAAATTCCTAATGATCTGAAGAACCTCTGAAGAACCCTTTCTCCTCTTGAAGAACGGTTCTGCACTTAGACCTTGGCGAACTCACAGATGTAGAACTTCTCATTGTCGCACTCGGCGCGGCTCGAGGCTCCGTCGGACGCCACCTGAGCACACCTGCGGCCTGAAGCCGTAGCATTCCCGCTGTGCTCGGTTTCTCCTCCAGTTCCAACTAGAACGTGAGTGAGACCTGCCTCGCTGATGTAGGAACCCAGAAGTGTGCTGATGTTCTTGTTGTCAGCCAGAGCCAGGGTTCCACCTCTCAGACTGCAGTTCAGCTGAGCATCACGGTGTTTACGCTCCTCCTTGACCAGCAGGTAAAACTTCTGCTCCGTCTCCTTAACGCCCAGGATCACTGAGGAGGAAGAAAAATACGTTAGAAATACACCGGAGTGGTGCCAATACTATTGAGCCAGAGAGAGAGAGACAGAGGGAGAGAGAGAGAGAGAGAGAGAGAGAGAGAGAGAAGGATTTTTTTAACTCTGTTTAACAGATAATCAAATAAAAAAAAAATTTTTTTTTAATTCATTAGTTTCTCCTTCAGATAATTAATTCAAATAAACTGTTTGATGTTCAAATGGTGTTTAGTTTTTAATCTTGTTCTCTAAAACTGCTTCGTAAAACGAAAAGGTGCAAAGATAAAGTAAATCAGGAAGGGGCAAATACTTTTTCTATAAAAAAATCTCGATCTATAAATAAATAAACTAACCTGAAGATTTCTGTATGTTTTTATAAATTCTCATATAAATCAGGTCCAGTTACACATGTTTATATTTATTTAAACACAATGTTTACAGATTAGTGTCACGTTTACATCTCAATAAAAAAAAAACATTATTAAAAAAGTTTTATTTTATCATCAAAAACTTTTGAAATAATTGCATTAATATATATAAAAAAAAAAACTTTATATGTGTGTAAATAAAACGTAAGACTTACCCGTCAAACTCACACTGGTTTTTCTAAATAACTGCATATCAAGTTTTTATTGAACTTTAAATAAAAATGTTGTACAAACAGTTTTAATAACCAGCCAAAATTAAATATGAAAGAATTGCCACAAATAAAACATTTTAGATTATTTACATTTCTAAATATGTGAGTTTAATAAAAACAGTTTTTTAAAAAAAACTTTGGTTTTGTTTCAAATTTGCGGTTTTAGAGTGTTTTCTCGCAGATCGGATCAAATCAGTACAGCACAATTTGTACTGAACATTTTTACACCAAATTATTACAATTTATAGAACTATTTCATTATATTATAATGAGATTTCTGGGACTTTTCCTGATATTTATAGAAGTATATATAGCAAGTCAATGTATCGTTTTACATAGAATTATTAAATATATTCTTAAATACTTTAAGCACAAATTACTTTCTCACTCATCGTCTATAGCGCTTAATCGTGTATTCAGTGTCACGGGGGGGCGGAGCCTATCCCAGGAGACTTAGAGCACAAGGCGGGGTACACTCTGGACAGGGTGCCATTCCATCACAGGGCACACACACGCGCACACACACACACACACACACACACACACTCATTCACACACTACGGGCAGTTTGTGAACGCCAGTTAGCCTAACCTACATGTCTTTGGACTATGGGAGGAAACCGGAGAACCCGGAGGAAACCCATCAAGCACGGGGAGAACATGCAAACTCCATGCACACAGAGCCGGGACTCGAACCCGGACCCTGGAGGTGCAAGGCGACAGCGCTGACCGCTACACCACCGCGCGCACAAATCACACAAATAAAAAATAAATAAATAAAGGAAATTTCTTTGTTCTTAAACTCGTACCAGTTTTCAGGAACTTTATGGCATTTCTCAGTTTGTTGGTGTTGATTTCCGTTTGCCCGATGTGTCTCCTGTACCTCCCGCAGTCACACGTAGAGCCTGAGGTTCACCCGAAACATTCGTGAGGTGCAAAATAAGATGCAACAGTTTAAAAGAAAAAAGCAATAAAACACAAGCACACGTATCGACATTATTTTTATGCTTTTGTATATAAACTTAATCTAATTTGAGATGATTTAGAACATTTTTACAAGATGATTGAATTAATAACCAGATATTCATTTAGGTTTTCTTTCTTTGTTTTTATAATAAATTTTAATTATTTTATTCGTGACATAAAAAATCTGTTGAGAAATGTCCAACCAAATGTAGGCTAGATTTCAGCTTTACTATTATTTGTGAACAACTATTAATTAGAAATATATTTTCATTATTATTATTCTTATTAAGTCTATGTTGCCAGGTGAAAATATTCAGTTAGTACAAAAATCTTTCTTTTTTAAGTTGTTTTACTAGAAAAGTAAATATAGAAAGAATTGAAGAGTTTTACTGAAATTTTAACACATTACCTGTTTTCCCCTTCGACCCTGCGGATCCAGCGTTTCCTGTTTCTCCTGCTGCTCCTGTAAATCATATCCGTACTCGTGATTAAATCCCATACACACCCACGTGCAAAAGTTTGTACACCCCAACAGAAAATGAGGATGTCAGAGTGCAGTGTGTTTGGTCTTAATTGTTTCTTTTACTATGTAATTAAAACATTTTAATATAAACATTTCAACAATATCAGTCCGTTGTTTGTCTCTTTGTTTCTTGTTCTGGGTGTGATTGAGTTTGGAAATTCTGAAACATGTTTTGACTTTTGCCACTTTTCAAGCCTTTTTTTTTGTTGTTGTTGTTGTTGTTAATTTAGCTTCTTATAATTTATATGTGTTTGTAGATAAATTGAGAAACAATAAGTAAATCTAGCTTCATCCGGTTGGAGCAGAACTTTTGCTGTAAATGTTACATTGCGTGTATTTAACGAGCCTCAGAAGATGAACAGCGGTTTGGGATTGAAGGCTAATGAGAGTGCAGTGCGAGAGATGACCAGCAGGGGGAAGCAGAGGACCAGAGCTGAGCTTTAAACACAGTAAACACTCCAAACATTACACAAGTGCTGGAAAGAAATAAAACATCTATATATTCCCTTCATGTTCGTATAAATAATGCATTTTATCAGATGAGACTGTAAATTTTGCTACTCCAGTGTAGCTGTGAGGCTAATGTCGACTAGAAGATAACCTGACCAGCTTTACTTCAGTGCAAGACTCAATAAAGTCACAAACAATAAAGCCGATGAATTTTTTAACAGTAGAAGAAAATATTTTAACTAATTTTAATTTTAATTAATTTTAATAACTGCAAGTTTAAGTTTACGTAGACATTTACCATTTATTTCATACAGGCTAGCGAGGCTGTGCATGCTAGCTGCTCAGTGATCGTCTTGATCGAGCTTGATGTCTGCAATCAGAAAGTTATTTAGCAAAATCTCGATCGTAAGAAATATTAGCTGGACTAGAAGGTGATGTCATCAGTTTACTCTGTGCCTGAAGCACAACAAGCAAGCGGCGAAGAAGAAAACACGTTAAGAAACGCAATCCGGTGTTAACCGTACAGTGCTGTGCATAAGTATTCACCCCATGTTCAATACTTTGTTTGTTTGTTTGTTTGTGTTTCTATTGGTTGTCAGAGCTTCTGTCTATTACAGTGTGATTTGTTGTTTGCAGAAATATCAGGGAAATGTTTCTCTACATAGATTTTCTACAAACCCTTCTACAGCTGCTGTCTAATCACAAAGGAAGCGATTCACCATGGACAGGAAGTTGTGTCTACTTGGACAAATAACAATAAGATCCAATTAAGAGTGAAAAAGTGGCAGAAATGAACTCCAACAGCAGGTCTTTGTTCAGGGTCTCACTAATCACTCTAGGCGATAATCAAGCGATAATCAGGTGCTAGCGCTCGGCTACAGGGGAGTGTTCCATTTCCTGATGAAGTTCCCCCTCTGGTGTGAATGCTCGGACGAGTCAGTCGGTGGAGGTCTAGAGAGTCGTGATCATAATCCTTCCAACATGGCTGCTGGTTTCTCACCTGGCTCTCCAGCGGGTCCCATTTTCCCACTTCTCCCAGCATCTCCTTTCTCTCCGTTTTCCCCCGGGACACCTGCAGCACGACAGAACCAGGAGAAGAACTTTTTGATATTGTAGAGCTAAAAGTCACAAAGCCTGGTTTGTTCATTGATTTGGGTCACACTTAGTATAAATCTGATGAAACATCGTGTTTGGAACCATCAAAGATTTTCCCATCACTTTGAAGTTCTCTGTCTGGTTCTCCTGAAGAACAAATGCATTTAACACAGATTGAGCCTAGAAAAATAATAACTCTGTTAGTTGATATTAATTGGGCTTTAATTGATTTTTCTTTAATAATTTTTTGGACATGGAGGGTTCTCATCTTCTGAAAGCTTCTTCTTCACTTCTATTGAGAACATGTAGCTTGGCAGACATCTCCAGGGTTCTCTCTTATTAAGCCATACAAGCTCACTGTGTATCAGTAATACTTATGCAGTAAATTCACACACTTGGGTTCCTCCTAGGGTTCCTTGGATAGTGTACAGGACCTTTTGAAGAAAGCTTTTTCTTCAAAGACATTTAGATATTTTGCTCTTCAAAAAAATAAATAAATAAATAAACACAATTACAAACCTCAGATGGTTTATTGGATGTTTAAGGGTTCTAAGCGTTCTAATCAGACCCTTTAGTTCAGAGCCCTCTTGTATGAAGGTACATTTTTATTTTGTCAAAGTTGCTCAGTCGGTTCAAGCCTTCTTCTAGTTCTGCCTTGAACCTCCTCTCTGATCAAGAACCACTTATTTCTCAGATCTACCTGGAACATTTAAGCGATTCCTGAAAAGGAAACAACGTTTGTGTAAAGCGTAAGAACTCTTAATTATCCAAAGAACTCTTTGAAGAACCATTCTGATGTTTTTTTTTTTTTTTTAAGTGGCCTTTGATCAGAACCTCACTTTAGCTCAGAGGTGTTCTCCAGGGTTCTTTGGATAATCAGATGTTTGTACTTTCTGTACATTCCTAAAAAGTTTTTTTTTTTTTATCATATTCAACATAAAACCTAAATGCGATGACTGACAGAACACACGAGCGTGAGAACATCCAGCTGTTTTACAACAAATGGTCTCTTAATAATCGAAGCATCTTCATCAAACATTTTCAGGTCTGAGTTCCTCAAGGAACGCCTCCTTAGCTCAGGACAGAGAGATCAGTGTGGGTTCTCACACTCGTCTTCCATACGCCGGCTCCATCCTGTTCATCTGATGAATTTCATAGAGCAGAACCAACAATCTTTCCTCCTCTCGTCTCTGCGTCTCGTGTTTAGGTGTGAAAACTCAAAGTAAACAGAACTGGGCTCTAATTCCATTGTGGTTCTGAGTGAAAAAGCAGAGCAGCATTCTTCTTTCATCTTCAGACCATTCCCGGCATCTAA
>QNUK01000647.1:192500-349535 GCA_013621035.1 Clarias magur | reverse complement strand
AGAAGCACGAGACCGTACGCTCACTGTACCTTTGCCGGGGACTCCTTGTTCTCTTTAAAGCTGTCATCAAATCTGTACACCCATTATGTAACACCTTTTCATTTTCCTGCCAAAATTGCTCTCAGTTATACTTCTTGTCAGACTCTTGTATGTTTGAAGGATCCGATCCATTTCTTTAACTAATTCAAGTGAAAAACATGATAGACATTTGTATGCGAACCAACGAAGTTTTACAATACATAGTGCATAGAGGTTTAAACGCAAAGCCACCATTTCTAAATCCTCTAAAATGATCTCCACTGCGGTTATATTCAAACTTCTGTTGGTCTTATCAGCGCTTTCTGTTCAAGGCTACTGTCTCCCCAGTCACTGGTGTGCAGGTATGAATGTGTTACATCAGTTAAATTATAACTGCAGTGCGAGCAAAAATGGATGCACCACTTGTGTTTTGCACAAGAAAAGAGCAGCTTGATATGATTTTTGTGGTCTGAGGGTGTAATTTGGACTGATACTCTAAGGAAGGTGAAAGTTTCTTAAAGAAAATCATTACTGGTGATGAGACACGGATTGATCACTACGAGTCTGAGAGTAAACGGCAGAGTATGGAACGGAAACATCCTCAATCACCGACTGAGAAAAAGTTCAAAAGTCAACCATCAGCAGGAAAATTCATCACTGCTGACAGTTTTCTAGGATTCTTAAGAACCAGTATCAAACAATCACGTGAGGTTCTTAATGAAGAGCTGGAGCCTAAACTCAGAGGACTGCTATACAAGGGTGTTGTGATCTGCACACATTGAGCACTTTTGAGGTGTTAACACATCCTCCCTATAGTCCTGATATCGCTCCATCGGAATTTCACGTTTGGTCTCCTGAAAGCAGCCTTACCAGGACGAAGAATCACGTCTGATGAAGAACTGAAGACAGCAGTGCATTCGTGGCTCACAGCTCAGCGTAAAACTTTTTAATGTGGGACCATGAAAGCTTGTTGACAAATAACTACAGTTATTACAGACTAACGCAGTTTGCGAGCGTTCCGGAAGACAAGCAAAGATTTTTAAATAAATTCTGACTTGAAAAACGAACAAGTTTTGGTTTACGAGTACCGAGTATCATGTAGCACGCATGCGCTTCTTGTTTTGACACCGACCGTTACGTGATCACAACTGAGCCAATGATTTTTCTCTCTCTTGCACTGCGGAATTGTGGGTAATCGTCTCCCTTGGTCAGTCTTAGTGCTCGTCTCTCACTGGTATAATTAATATCAGTGCACGCGTGTACTGTTTACTATCACACTGTGACCACATAACACTGTGACCACGCGTGTGTGCCCATAAAACATCTTTAATTTTGTGTCTGTATGTGTGTGTGTATAGTGTGTGTGTACTGTTTATTATAACATGCGTGTGTGCGTGTGTGTAAAGCAAAATCAAGTCTCATTATAGAGGTTAAAGATCCATTTGCTCCCTCTCTGTATCAGCCTGCAGTGCGCGCGCATCATTTGACACACATACACACACACACACACACACACACACACACACACACACACACACACACACACACACACACACACACACACATGGCTCCTGTCTGCACAAACAAAAACACTTATCTGTTGGGGTTTATTTTTACTTTTTTGTAAAGTGCAGGTTAATTTTTTTATTTTTACTTTATATTTTATATAAATTATTTTGATGTACAGTATTTATTTTTTGGGGCTGTGGAACGAATAATTTGAGTTTCCATTATTACTTATGGGAAAATACGATTTGGTTTATGACATACATGATTTTGTTTTGATATATGAGCCCACTTCCGGAATTAATTATGTCCGTAATCCAAGGTTCCACTGTATTTATCTTTTCTAAAAGTTATCTAAAATAAAGTCTACAGCCGGAGTGCGGATAATTTTTCACCCACCCTTGTGTTTCAAAAAGGTCATTGATTTGTTCCTGCAGGCAAATTCAGTCTTATGTTGACAATTTAACAAGATGTCATGATAAATGCACAAATATGTGCCAAATAATTCACAAAATAATAATTAATTTCTAGAAAGTGTGATGTTGGTGCTTTTACAGTATACATGAGGTTTTATTAATCGGAATAGATTTTGTTACGTCAAAACATTTGCCTGAAAGGATTTGCAGAGCTTCAGCCCTGCGTGAGCCATCAATCAAGCTAAATAAATGTACATATGAATAGCATTTAGGTATCTCTTTAGTTAACATATATTTAATAAGACGTCTGGGAATTAAATTGCTAGAAAGCATCTGGAGCGAAGAGATATCAGCTTCTTTTGTTCTTACAATCTTCAATAATCGGGCACCTGCTCGCTGGAGTTCGCTGTTACTTTTCAGAATTTCTGCTACACGCTGACAGGTAGAAAGGGAACATTAATCTCCTGTCTCAGACATGACCTGTGACATGAATGCAAATCTGATTATAATAGTGGGAGAATGACGAGACAGGCCATAAGACATTGTCCCAGCCCAAACATCAGATAATTAGATTTATCTGCATTCTTGTATTTGGAACACACAGACAGAGGCACTTTAACATCATAATCAGATTCCAGGAAGCCCTGTGCAGACCTAACCTCTGCCCTAAACTGGATTTGACTCCTTCTTTCTATTCACTCTATACATTACTGTGTGGATGTACTCGTATGTATGTACAGTATGTATGTATGTATATCCCTTGTCCTTTATTATTTAGACTAACGTGTTATAACATTAGTTTATAGACCATTTTATACTGGATGTTCACATCTGAGACTAAATAAACGAATTAAAACCTTCTCGGCTGCGTTTAACTGCATTGAAAATCATATCATGAAGTCTAATTGTCAGCTTTTCTATTGAAAACTGAGTCCATGGACTTGCTGAAATGGTTAGGTGTCATAGTGACACCTCAAATCTAACAAGACTCAGAGTTACGGTCCATGAGCTTTATCTGGAACACAATGTGAAAACTGAGTCTATCAAGTCTAGGTTATCTACAGTATGTTAACGCAATCTGAAACGTCAAAATGTCGGAAGACGTGGCCAGAAACATAACCGGACAAATATATATTAGGTACGACAAGACTTTTCATAGGCCAGAAACAATAACTGCTTTATTGCTTATACTCACATTCACTAAGCCGAAATTGCTACCGTTTCTACTCCAATGCAAATTCGTTACGACCTCAAAGTATAAAAATTTCGTTTGTTAAAATTGACAAAATTACAACATTTTTGGTAACAGCTTGGGATTGATTTATAACCACCGTTATTGAGTCGATATCGATTAGGCATCCATACATACAAAGTTGCATTAGACTCCAGCCTACAAACATGGCTGTGATGTACTCCAGGCTCACACACTCAAGTTGCCCTGATTACTGTCTGGTTACCTGAATTCCATCACACACACACACACACACACACACACACACACACACACACACACACACACACACACACACACACACACACACACACACATTCACATTCTCACTCACAGACACAGTCGATAAGGAACCTCCGAACCACAAACACACACAGATTGCTCTGTCAAAAGTTGCTTTCCATTCAAGGCTCCCCGGTCACTGCTGTGCAGGTGTGAACGTGTTATATCAGTTCATTTTGTAAATGCGTTTAAAAATGGATGCCCACTTGTAATTTGCATGAAAGAAAAGCAACGTGCAAATGATTTGGTGCACTAAATGGGCGATGGTATTTTGTTAATAGTTTTGATTACATGTTTGCTTCAGTTCGCCTGCATTTGCCTCCACAATTCTGTCCCTGACACTGAGGACCTGTAAAGTCCTCCAAAGTGCATACAGAACTTTATAAACAGTCGTGAGTTTTCATTTTTTTTTTTTCAAAACATTAGACCACAAAGAAAAAACTTTATAGTTTACATTAAATATGGTTGTGGCATTTACAGGAAACATTAATCCTGCTGCTGTGGCTATACCAAAAGGGCACATACGCCTTATCCTCTGATCCTTTAGTTCTTAATCAACATGGTATTTTGTCTGATCATGGTATTTTGACTTGGTGAGTGCTCGCTTTGCCCTGTCACTCCTACAAAAAAATATATTTGAATCCTTTTTGTGTTATTTGTGGTTCTATATACCTACATGAAACTGCATTGATACATGTAAATAATCAATTCATCAATCACACGCTCAAGAGTCAAGAGAAAAAGAATCGCACACTTCGCATGGAATAGCACAAAGGCATGTAAGAAAGCTACAACAAAAAGATTAAATCATTTCCTCGGAGCTTCGCACCGATACTTAATCACACTTCCTGCATCGTACAGTACCTCAGGGCCGGTGGGAAGACGAGCGCTCTACTTTCTCCCTTTTGAATATTCATGATGTATACAGAGGCTTCCACGCACCCAGGATTTGTTGCAAATGTTCGCCTAAATGTTTTGCAGAAAAGACTGAAATAACTTGTCCAGGTCACGGAGTTGCGTTAGGGCTCCCACTGCTGTCATTGTGGCATTATGACTGTCTGAATTTGTCTTGTGGGTAATGAAAGGTGTAACACCGATGACAGATGTCTTTACAGGTAGCACACATCACACACTTGTACAGTATTGAGAGTTATGAACGTCGTTCTGACCCTTATTGCTTTCACGGAGGCAGAAAGTTCTTCCCTTAGGTGTGACTGAGTATTATTAATGACCTGTGAGAGTTCATGCCGTGCCTCACGACTGTGCGGTGTCTGCAGCGGGAGGCCTGAATCGACTGGCTTTTATTTCATCATTTGTCAAAAACTAATACAAAACTTTGCTTTGTTTTCTTAATACATTATTTATGACCATGGGGTATTTTTACGCTACTAAATCCTTATATACAGTTAAACTTTCTTTTAGTCAAACCTGTACTACCTGCCCACTCCTAACACAGCGTTTATAATGACTAACCAGATATTGACTACTCTGTGCACTATACGCCATCCTCTCTACTGCTTGCCTTGCAGGTAATATGAACACATGCTAGACATTTATCTGTGAAGAAAGGTGAGATCTTGTTTGAGATTTGGTTGGAGAAAGTGCTGATAAAATACTGCTAGCGGTCTAAAGCTGCAAAGCATAAGATCACTTACTCAATCACTCACTCTTTTTCTTTATCACTTTATCCTGTATACATGGGGAGTCTATCCCAGTAAACTCCGTCCAGGGCACGGGGCGAGGTACGTGGCACCAAGCAAGGTACGTCCAGGGTGTTAATTATTTTACGGGACACACACCACACACACACACACACACACACACACACACACACACACACACACTACAGGCAATTTAGGAATGCCAATTAGCCTAATCTGCAGGGTGCATTAGGCTAATTGGGAGGAAACTGGAGGAAACCCACCAATCACAGGGAGAACATGAAAATGCTCGCATACAGACCCGAGGTGGGAATCAAACCCGGACACTGGACGTGCAAGTTGACAGTAACTAACCCACCGTGCCGCCAAGGCATAAGATAATTCAGGTTTTAAAAAAAAAATGTTCACTATTTTTTCTTTAACTCTGTTATTCCTTAACTATTTAATTATTTAACAAGCTAACACAGATCTCAGAGCTCCCCCAAAGTGTATGCGTGTTAATGCAAAAGCTGAAATACCCCATGGATAATGCTTTTTTTTTTTTCATGCCTTAAACTCCATTAGATTCACTCCACTTCCAAACACACCATTTCAGTGTCTATTTAAATGAGACACTGAGCCACACCCTTCTGGGAAAACAGCAGAGCTAAGCAGCCAGTCTGGAAGGATTTCCCTTTTATATGAGGTTACATTAGGGGGAAAAACTTTTAAAACCCAGGCCAGTACAAAAATTGAAAAAAAGAATTTTGTATTTTTCTTGTTTTTTTTTGTTGTTGTGTCAAATAGAACTGAAAAGCAAAACTTATGGGGCCCCCTACTAACCTGGGGCCCTATGCAGCTGCCTGCCTTACCTGAAGCTATACTCTTAATTTGTCCTCTAAACACATTTTTAGATTAAGCAAGCCACTTTTTCTTTTATCTTTATTACACCTGAAACTGCTAATAATGTAGTGGGGTAAAAAATGTTAGCCTTGGTGCACATGGACTCTAAGGGTGTTTTCACTCTTCACCTCTCATGACTGCCACTGATTGGGTGAATGAATCGTTTTCATTATGCTTGTTAGGGCTGATTGGTCTTAGCTCTCAGCATCATTTTTATCTAATACTGATTTCCCTTACAACTGGTGGTGGTGTTGTTGCTCAGTTCTGGACAGGTCAAAATCTACTTGTTAACCACTGATAACCTGATGTGAGGATTAAAAAAAAAAAAAAAAAAAAAAAAAAAATAATATATATATATATATATATATATATATATATATATATATATATATATATTAGTTTAAGAAAAGAAATCTCTGAGTATTTCCTATGAGCAGTCTTAATTTAGCTGTGATGCAACAGATGCAATAGTTTGCACGATCGTGCCATTGCGTTCATCGTCTTTAGAAAGTGACAGCATGGGATTTTAATGCATCTCATTTCTTTTTTGCTTTGCTTAAGTGAGAGTGAAAGGCTTTTGACAGAACATAAATCTAACACATTTACCGCCTGTCTAATAAAGTCATTGTATTTTGTTGAAGTGGACGAATAACTGTGTGTGATGCATGCCTTATGTGCATTGTGAATTCGCCTTAAGTGAAGTCATTAATCACAATATTTTAGCACGTCTGAGTGCTTTAACGACAGATTTACTGTTAGATGACTACTCCATAAACTCAACTTTATGAAGTACTAGGTGCTGGCGATGGCTCGTATAGTATATTTGTCACCCCCGGGCCACACATTAGCTTAATGTCACAGCTTAAGCACATTAACCCTGGTGCCACTTGAAGTCAAAATCTTTCTAATTTGGATAGATAAGTACTGACACCTTTGAAGGCTAGTGCCATTCATTAACTAGCAGTTTCCTCCAGCATTTGGGAATTGATGCCTCATTTAAGATAAATTCCTCCCAGAGACTCAGTAATTCTTTTTCTTTTCTTTTCTTTTTTTTTTTTTTTGAGTTGTGTGTATGATTTTCATGAGTACCACATTTCTTTGTTGTGAACGATTTATGAAAAGTCCTTGGATACTCTGGTCTTGGATCTGAAGAACAGAGGACTTTGATCTGGACTGAAGAGCCTCTGATTACACACACTGATGATTAAATATATACAGCCCTTCAACATGAACTTCAGGACCCTTCATTGAAAACAAATCACAGCAGTCTGTGAAGTTGGTTTCCCACAGCTGGAAAAAGTCCAAGCATCAGGTGTACACTGTGTGTATGTGTGTGTCATCTCCTTCTTCATGTCCTTTTTCATGAACTCTGAGGTTTTTGAAACTATAATGACTCACTGAGCAAACACATAATGATATTCATGAAATATTGTTGTGGCATTTTCAAGAAATATTAATAGCACATCTTTCTTTGAGGTTTCATTTTTTTGCTTGACTCTGGAGAAAAATGCAAAAATGGCAAATGTACAGTTTGTTACAGTACTGTTGTTGTAATGTTAATAAAGCAGCAGTCAAAAAAGATATAATTTACTTATTAATAATACTATATAGTTTTATATCATTTAAAGGGATTTGTACCCTATACTATAAGTACAGGTGAAACTCGAAAAATTATCGTGCAAAAGTTAATTTATTTCAGTAAAAGTCTTGTGAAAGTCCACAACACTTTTGAATGGCCTTTTCCTGACAATCCCCTCCAGGCTGCGATCATCCCTGCTGCTTGTGCACCTTTTTCTTCCACACATTACCTTTTGAGGCTTTCCCTCCTTATGGAGGATGTCAATGATGATTTTGACTGTCAGGTCAGCAGTCTTTCCCATGATTGTGCTTCCTACTGAACCAGACTGAGAGACCATTTAAAGGCTAAGGGACCCTTTGCGGTTGTTATGGCTTAATTAGCTGATTAGGGTGGGACAGTTTGAGCCTAGAATAATCATCTCAATTATGACAAATCACGGCTTGAACTATCTCGCTTTTATGTAACGAGTCTATCTCATATATTAGTTTCACCTTTTAAGTTGCATTACTGATATAAATGAACTTTTCCACGATATTCTAATTTTTCGAGTTTCACCTGTATACTGTATCTAAGAAAACTAATACTTACAAACAAATCTTACCTTTTGTATTTACATGTGTATATTTTTATGCCATGTACCAATTGAATCACTTGAACTTCTAATTTTATTACATAGGAAGAGACTTTACAGAATTAGAGTGTGAAATGTGAAGTATAAAAATATTAAAGTATAGTAGTGTAAAAATATAGTGTGGGTATGACAGCAACAATATGATTTGAAACATGGAATAAGATGTGTGTGTTAGCAGCAGTGTGATTGTCCATGGCCTAAAGTACAAGATAGTCATCATTTTATGTCCAAATGAGCAGTGTGCTTAGCAGAAATATGCAACATGAAAGAAATTATGTCAATTCTGATGTCTTAGCAGGAATGTAGGGTTTGTGTGTTTATTGTGTAAAAAAAAAAATCTAAGTATACAGAATACATTAAATAATGTATAATAAAATTATATATAAAATAATACAATAGCGCATGGTGGCTTAGTGGTTAGCACTGTCGCCTTCATCTCCATGGTCCAGGTTCGAACTTCGAACAGGGCTGTATGCATAGAATTTGTGTGCTTTCCCCATGCTTGGTGTGTTTCCTGTGGGTACTCCTGTTTCCTCCCACAATCCCACAGGCTAATTGGAGTTCCCAAATTGCCCATTGTTTGTGAATGAGGGTGTGCAGATTTAATTGTGGACACTTAATAACAATTAAATTCTTTATAGAAAGATATGACTAATGACGAAATATTTAGACTTTTACTAATGTTTTTAATTCAATACCTATAATGTGACCTATTCATTTATAGTTAATAAAATCACAAGACACAAACACAATACCCAGCATTTATTAAACATTTTAGGGCTATTATGTTAGTAAGCTAGCCATCTAGCTAGCTTTTATAGTTTCTATTTTCAATTTGAGATTTTTTTCCCTCTTTATATTGAGACTTTTCGTGCTATAATAAGTTAAATTATTTATTCTCCTTGTGTAATTGGTTTTACAGTATTTCCAGAGCAGTTATATGCTGTTTGAGGAAAACCTTGCTAGCTAAGCTAACCTGGCTCTCCTGAGGTAAACATACAGCGTGTTTAGGCTGAGGATTATGCTAGCTTGATTCAGCAACCTGCAACAAATATTTGAGTGTGTGTGTGTGTGTGTGTGTGTGTAAAGCTAGTGAATGGTGTCCTGTTTATGTGTGTATTAGCATTGCAGTTAGCCACTAGTGGCAGTTAATGGCTAACTGTGGTTACTGTTAATGGCTAACTGTGAGCCCTGATGGTTAAAATGGAAAGCTGTGCATTCTGACTAAGTGATACATGCTAATAGCAAAGGTACAATTTCCTATACATAATCCTCTCTGAGTTATAAGTCAAAAACTAATTCACATAACCTTTATAAAACCACAGGTCTATTTATGCTGCACTTTATGGTAAGAGCTAACAGGGCTACACTTCCCTTCTTGATCTGTAACGAGGGAAGAGTTGAGAGATGACAACCCATTAAAAACACGATGAGAGGGAGAGATAAATCTATAAAAGCTCCAGATGTGCTAAGTGAAGGGTCTCACTGAGAAATTGGATTTGTTTAAACAGAACACTTTCATACCACTAACATGCGGAGAGGCAAGTACGTGTGTAAGAATTCAATATTCATAAAACTGGCAGCATGTGAGCCTGTGTGTGTGTCTGTATGTGAGATTGAGATTTTCCTCCCAGAGGTAAACTATAATTCCCATGGAACATATTTATGTTTTTTGACCCTTTAATGACAGTGCCTCAGCTATTAGCTTAGCTAATATTGTATTTAAATTATTATTATTATTATTATTATTATTATTATTATTATTATTATTATATTATTATTTAAAATAACTTTACCGACAAAGTTACAGAAATTTGGATTTAGTTATTTGGATTTTTTTTTTCCCTGAATAACTTACCTTGTGTCAGAGAAAAGCTCATTTTAATTGTTTTAAAGGTTGATCAGTTAATTTCACTCTATATCGCTTATCCTGTACAGGGATTGCAGGAAACCTGAAACCTACAGAATGCCAGGGGACTCGGCAGGGTACACTCTGTATATGGTGTCATTCCACAGGACACACATATTCAGTAATGGCAAGTTGACAATGCCAATTAACCTAATATGCATGTCTTTGAAATGTGGGAGGAAACCGGGGGCACCCGGAGGAAACCTGACCCTGATGCTTAAGTGCCGCTTTAAACAGGCTGTTTGTTTGTTACCTGTACCAGTATGTGCCTGGAAACACTGAAAAACAAAAGGCTATGGGGGGCAAAGCCCAGCAGTAGAAATGTCAGCATTGCCCTGACCATGCATTAATTAAGAATTAATAAATGATAAATGCAAAATGTTCCCCATATTCAAATTAATGAAAAAGTTTTTCTTTGCACCGCAAGCTTCATATTTGACTGCTGAACTTTCCAATGAACATTTTAACAACACTTTTCCTACTGGAATCACTGTGCATCTGTTCTCGAAAGCCTTTGAACAAGCTGGTCTTAGCTCGTTTCCTGTGTTGTGCACAGCAAAAATATGCTTTTTTCTTATTTCACCTTCCTAATTAGATCTTTTCTAATCACACTCAACATTTCCTTCCTCAGAAATGTAATAATCATTTGCTAACTACATTTTGAAAGACACTATAAGCCCAGAGTAGATATTTTTTTTATTGCTTAATTAGATAATTCCCTCATTCAGACCGGCTTTAATTTGGATTTGTAAGAGCAGAAATATAAAAGTAATTGCACCCGACACCCAGGGAAATGGCATTCTAATCCTGGCACAAACAGAACACATATACAGTCCTGCAGTTCAAGGAGGCCTCTGCACTTGGATCCACCAGGCCCATCCGGACCATAACACATCTGTGGTCCTATAAATTTATAATACACACGTGGACAAAATTGTTGGTACCCTTCGGTCAATGAAAGAAAAACTCACAATGGTCACAGAAATAACTTTAATCTGACAAAAGTAATAATTAATAAGAATTCTATGAATGTTAACCAATGAAAGTCAGACATTGCTTTTCAACCATGCTTCAACAGACTTATTAAAAAAAATAATCTCATGGAACAGGCCTGGACAAAAATGATGGTACCCCTAGAAAATACTGAAAATAATGTGACCAAAGGGACATGTTAATTCAAGGTGTGTCCACTAATTAGCATCACAGGTGTCTACAATCTTGTAATGAGTCAGTGGGCCTATATATAGGGCTCCAGGTCGTCACTGTGTTGTTTGGTGACATGGTATGTACCACACTCAACATGGACCAGAGGAAGCGAAGGAAAGAGTTGTCTCAGGAGATTCGAAAGAAAATTATAGACAAGCATGTTAAAGGTAAAGGCTATAAGACCATTTCCAAGCAGCTAGATGTTCCTGTGACTACAGTTGCACATATTATTCAGAAATTTAAGATCCATGGAATTGGACGTGGCCAAGGGAGGAAAATTCATGACAAATCAAAGAGACGGATAATCCCAATGGTAACAAAAGAGCCCAGAAAGACTTCTAAAGAGATCCAAGGTGAACTTCATGCTCAAAGAACATCAGTGTCAGATCGCACCATCCGTCGTTGTTTGAGCCAAAGTGGACTACATGGGAGACGACCAAGGAGGACACCATTGTTGAAAACAAATAAAAAAGCCAGACTGGAATATGCCAAACTACATGTTGACAAGCCACAAAGCTTCTGGGAGAATGTCCTACAGATGAGATGAGACAAAAATGGAACTTTTTGCCAAAGCACATCAGCTCTATGTTCACAGACGGACAAATGAAGCATATCAAGAAAAGAACACTGTCCCTACTGTGAAATATGGAGGAGGCTCTGTTATGTTCTGGGGCTGCTTTGCTGCATCTGGCACAGGGTGTCTTGAATCTGTGCAGGGTACAATGAAATCTCAAGACTATCAAGGGATTCTAGAGTGAAATGTGCTGGCCAGTGTCAGAAAACTCGGTCTCAGTCACAGGTCATGGGTCTTGCAACAGGACAATGACCCAAAACACACAGCTAAAAACACCCAAGAATGGCTAAGAGGAAAACATTGGACTATTCTAAAGTGGCCTTCTATGAGCCCTGACCTCAATCCTATTGAGCATCTTTGGAAGGAGCTGAAACATGCTGTCTGGAAAAGGAAAAATTGCCTCAAAGGTTGTGCAACAAACTATTAAGTTTTTATATTTCCGTTGAAGCATGGTTGAAAAGCAATGTCTGACTTTCATTGGTTAACATTCATAGAATTCTTATTTATTATTACTTTTGTCAGATGAAAGTTATTTCTGTGACCATTGTGAGTTTTTCTTTTATTGACCGAAGGGTACCAACAATTTTGTCCACGTGTGTATATAACCAGCAAACATTTTTTAAATCACCCTCACTCAATTAAATAAATTTTTATAGCACTTATCCTGTGCAGGGTCACAGGAGGCCTGGAGCCTATCCCAGGAGACTCAAGACACTGACAGGCAGGGTTCATTCTGGAAGGGGTCTCAATACATCTAGGGAACAAGCACACACATTTAGTCACATAATATAGCCAATTTGGAAATGGCAATTAGCTACTCTGTGTGTCTTTGGATTCACAACCGAAGTACTCGGAGGAAAAACACCAAGCAGGCGTACAGACCTTGGAGGCCACAGAGTTAAACACTATGCCACTGTGCCGCCATTTTTTAAATAATTTAAATCCTAATAATTTTAAGCATTTAATTTCATACTAATTGTAAAACAACAACAAGGACCAGCAACTACAGATGAGTACTTAACAGATGGATTAACCTTTGAGGAACTTAGTTTTAAAAATGCAATATTGTATTCATATGTGATTTTCTGCTTCCAAAATTAACATTTTCTATTGCATCATATTACATTGTAAAACGAATGTATCATTTATAATAGTTTATAATGTACTAAGATCTATAATGAGGCATCATATCTCATTAACTTTAGTAAAATAATTAAATCGTGACAAGTAAATGTTACATGTGATCAGAAATGGGCAAAGTACACAAATCCTGTATTTAATAAATAGTAAATAAAAGTAGAGATTCCCTAGGGCTAATATTACTCAAGTAAAAGTAGAAGCCCTCCATTTACTTGTGTACTTGAGTAAAAGTACAGAAGTATTTATCTTCAAATTTAGTTAAATATCAAAATTTCAGGGCTTGTATTAATGCACAGTAGCATTTTCATAGTTATAATCCTGTTTTTTTTTTTTTTTATCTTTTCCTGCTTCCTGATGGTGAAAATGCTGCTTTTAACACTATCTGCAAAGTTATCTATTGATAGATGTTAAAAGTACAGATATCTGCTGTACTTTTGAGTGAAGTAAAAGTAAAAGGTATCCTCTAATAAGATTACTTATGTACACTTGTGCACAGTAATGAAATAAATATACTCAGTTATCTGACATTTTATCTACATTTGATTTATAATTATGTACAGGTATGCATCATTATTTATATGGGCTATTCTATGCAGCACATACAGTAGGGTTATAATAAATAGTAATATTGGCTCTGCAGCATAACTTGTACCAGATTATGAGCAATTATTAGAGATGTTTTTTAAATAAACCAATTGAAAAAGTTCATGCGTAATTCCTGTATAACGATTTATAAACATGCCGTTCTCATGAAGTGTTACCGTACATGCTGACTCTTCCTCATCCAAAGCCTCACTAATGTCAGAGCGCCATAACCTAATGCTCCAGAGACAAACATAAAAGCCAGCCTGTTAATAGTGTTCTGTGTGACTGTGCTCTTCTTTAGCTCCAGGGCGCTGCTTTTCCACTTTGAGGTACTGTATCACAGAGGAGACAGCCCTGCTATCCAGCATGGGGAAAGAATAACGTGGAAATTGAGCTCCCTAAATCGCTCACAGCCCCGCCACCTGAGTCGCACTAGGTAATTGAAGTAGTAGGCCTATTGAAGTGTAAGCCTCTGTCCTGCTGATTGCCCGTGAATCATCAAGCTGCTCGTGGAGATCCATCCTCCTGCTGAGATTAACTCAAACCCCAATATAACACATTCTGATGTTGCTGAAAATTATAGTCGGATCAAATATGTTAGATCGGGGCTCGAGCCAAATCCTGAAGGATAGAAGCTGTCGAGCAAGTGTCTTGGGTGGTTTGTTAAATATAATGGAATTTTAATTCGGTGTAAACCTTGGAGATTTATGTCATGCTGCACCATCTGCATACTGACAAATGTGCAAATGTTTATAATTTATACTACAGCACTGATAATCTTTTTTTTTTATCTGACCAGAAGGTGATGATTAATTTTGTATGCATGTAATAGCATGAAGTAATTGTCTGACAGATGATTAAATATAACCATGAATTGATTCAAAATCATGATGTTTCAATAGATTTATGTTATTTTATTAATCTTATTATTCTTATTATTATTGAGAATTGACTTTTTAGAAGAGATTGAAGAACTTGAGGACATGCTGTTTTTTTTTTTCTTCTTTCTGTTTTATCTCTTAATTATGGTCGTCGCCATATCGGATCATTTGATCCACCAGACCTGGCACAGGTTTTTACGTCAGATGCTCTTCCTGTTACAACCCATCTAATTTCTCTCGACTTGGGACTCACTGAGACTCGAGTCTCAGTGGCTGGGTATACATTTAAGCAGTCGGAGTTAAGGGCCTTGCTCATGGTCCCAGCATTGGCAATCCGATGATGGTGGAGTCATCACTGCACGCTTCAAGACATACTGTTATTAGAAAATAATCACTTTGCTAGGGTAACAGTAATTCATTGTTAATTAAGTTCCTATAACAACACCACAAATAGGCAGTGTTATTCCTGCCTTCATCACATACAGTACATTACACTTACAAGTGTATTAGTTCGGCTGTCTTTTACCAAGAGATGGGAAATACATATAAATTGTATGGTTAATTATTATTAGGCCAGATACGGTCATAAGTCATGTCTCTATCACTTGCGTCATACATTCTAAAACGGATTTAATGATTCCCCATGAGGTTGGATTTTATTTTCTTTTTTAGATGACCTTTCTCTGGTTGATACTTTCTTCCCTCCAGAAATGTCTTGCTCCAGACGGTTCTTGTTGTGATAGTCCTTGGTCTTCAGGATGATGACATTCTCTAACAAACTCTCACTTGCACCTTAACGTCCACCTTTTTCCCCCCCAGCAACAGGTGCATTTATATTGAGGTTGTATCGCTGAGCCACTTTAATTGCACACAGATTGACTCCATTCACTTGAAGAAACTTCGGATGACACCAGAAATAATTGAAGGATTTCACCGTAATGGGGGTGAATACTTTTGCAACCACACCATCTCCGTTTAAAATAATAATTATTATTTTTTTGCCGACATTTCCCATTTTCCCCCAACATTCAGGGGCTGATGTTAAATCACATTAAATATCAAGTGTCAATTTCAGCCTGTTATTTTTCAGGTTATTCAATTACAAAATATAAAATATGAAATTTAAAGATAATGAATACGCCATCTGCAAGGCACTGCGCCTACACTCACTGACACTCATCTTAAGGGTGCACTTTGTGGACCATCCGCGGAAAGAGATGACCACAGGACCACCCTCAGGAACCCTTCTACTGCGGATACACTCACACTCTCTCACCACACACTGCTGTGCTGAAAATGAACCAGTGCGGGTCACTTTCCGCTGACGGACAGGGTCGGGTGCGGGGAGCGTGGCAAACCCTCAAAGCAACAAATGAAGCAACAGGCTCGTCACTGTACACCTACAAAGTGCATTATTCATATATTATTCATGTATAATGAATAATACTCTAAAAACATACACACACACATAAAAAAAAACATGACTGCATTATGTAATTGTCTGACAGATGCTCCACAACATTAAATATAACTTAATTGATTCAAAATCATGATGTTTCAATAGATTTATGTTATTTTATTATTCTTATTATTATTGAGAATTTACTTTTTAGAAGAGATTGAAGAACTTGAGGACATGCTGTTTTTCTTTTTTTTCTTTTTCTGTTTTATCTCTTAATTATGGGCGTCGCCATATCGGATCATTTGATCCACCAGACCTGGCACAGGTTTTTACGTCAGATGCTCTTCCTGTTACAACCCATCTAATTTCTCTCGACTTGGGACTGGTTCTGAGTCTCAGTGGCTCGGTATACATTTAAGCAGTCGGCGTTAAGGGCCTTGCTTAAATTATGTAATATTGCTGTGATTATTACCAGAAAAGCAGATTTAGCCTGAGCATGATTTGAAACAGCAGTGTAGGAGGAGATCAGAAAATATGAATGTTTTCTCTCCCACGCAGCGTCATTCATCATTGTTATTTGGTTCAGACGAACTGAGATGACTTTGCTGTTGATGGGACTCGCCATCAATGAGCTGCATTCAAACCGAACCACACAACATTATTCACCCAAAATGAGCACCACTTTAGCGAAGTGCTCCGCTGCACGATTTCGACAAATCGTCCGAATGGTTAACTGCTTGTTTTTCCCCCATCCAGGATCATTTGTTTCCGTTAAGCATCCAGCCACAGCGCTCGAGTGGCGATTCAAATACTGTATCCCTGTGGCCATGTGCTCATAAAAACCCAGACCCTTCCAGTATTATTGCTTTCCTGAGTACTGCTCACACTCTGCAGGAACGATCCCACAGATCAAAGATATCTCACAGTATCTGTGAGCGCACAATGCGTCTGATGATGATGATGATGATGATTATGATGCTTAAGCTTTCATGGGCTCTGGGCTAAATACGCAGCCAAGAGGGACACATCAGGGCTGACAAACCACGTTAGCAGGGCACATATTTGTCTGTGCTTTGCACTTCGCAGAGATAGCTTCGTTAAAAAATTCATGTCTCGAGTAGTTAGCGGTGGTGCCTACAGAATAAAGCGCTTAATGGGAACAGGGTGATGGTCCTCATCATGAGCCACTAGCTCAACCAGAGGATGGTCCTCATCATGAGCCACTAGCTTAGGGTGTGTCGCGAATCAACTTGCTATTCCACAACTTTCAAATTACTGTATGTGATCATTCAGGCCTGTTGCATCTAGTGAAAGATGGCTGTTCTCCCCGTGCTTGGTGGGTTTCCTCCGGGCACGCCGGTTTCCTCCCACAGTCTCCCAAGTTTGGGGCGTTCCCAAATTGCCCATAATGTGTGAATGCAAGTGTAAATGTTAACTGGAGGTCCTACAACATGCAACATGGGAATAAATACAACATTGACCTCCACAGTCCCATAGTTGGAGGTTCCTAGATGGATGGATGGATGGATGGATGAAGTGAAAGATGATACTATTCTATAACTAAATGCCATTTTGTTGGGTGATGGTACAAGTGGTAGTCTTGCTGACTTCACTGTGGCAGATCTGATCATCAGTTCAGGTGGAGTTCAATGCCTGACTGGAGTAACATATCGTCTTCTTGTGCCCATGTGGGTTGCTCATGAGTGGACTGGTGACTCTACGTTCTCATTATAAGCCACGTTTGTTTTGTTCAGATGTGATTCGTGTGTTATGACAGTTCACATTCATAATTGCAAGTGACTTTTATCTGACTCTAATGTGGATGCGTCTGTCGTCTTGAAATGCCATGCATGCACACAGATCCATACTGTACGCCTTTTCTCAGTGAGATTATCCCAAACGCTGCTCTATTTCTGTAGGTTCTCTCCAGTTTAGCTTGGACAGATTAATTGCCCAAATGTCACTTTCGTTCCACTGATTAATTTATGTGCTGTCCTTTACTGCTGAAATAAAATTTCTGCACTGCCAGTGCTGACTAATGACATCAGTGGGCGCCCTATGTATGAATTCGGACCTGACCTTTCTCATTCAAGTTGCATGACCACTTATGGGATATACAGTACAGTGGTACGTCAGTGTATGAGAGAGGCCTCGTCTCACGAATTTCCTTCTTAAAAACTGAAAATTTGCAAGAAACTTGCCTGGTATAGAAAGCGGTTTTGGCATACGAACCGAACCGCACACCGGCTAAGTTGTGCATATACAGTACAGTATATGACAGCCGTTCAAAACTTTTTGGATCAGTGGAAAGCCAAGCAAAGCAAGTTTACATACTTTTGTTGTGTTTTTTTTGTGTGTGTTATTGTGCACGATTTAATGAAGACATAGCACCAACAACGTTAGCAAGAGCTGTATAGCATGAAGAAACCGGAGCCATTTTCAGTTATGTTTTTAAAGCAGGAATCATAAATTAAGGCTAAATGAGGTTTAATGTCTGTCTATTTCATATCTAAATGTTTCGATTGTTTTTATATGCAAAAATATGATTATAGTGATGGAAAGTGGTAATATTTCTAATATTTTTGGGTGGCTTACGGATTACCTGCATTTACATTATTTCCTATAGGAAATTGCATTTTGCATCGGAAAATTTGGCCTGGAGTTCTAGAATACCTGTGTTAACGAAAGGGAATAATATAATGCACGCAGAAAAAGAGAGGCCGAATTTCTCGCTAAATAAACAGGATTTCATTTCCCAGAAATTGCATTAAAATCACATAAAACCAGAATATGCATTTAAACAGACCACTGCATTTACTTTCTCATGCCAAATACGAGTACACACTACATGGCTGATGCTACGCTTTTAGAGTTAACTATCTTGCTGAGGTTTTCTGTAAGTGTTGATTCCTAGCGTTCCGGGAAAGATCTTGAAAATGGACCTGCCCAATATGATTTTACTCCCAAAGCACTCATAAACCCTGTGCACACATTTCTGTTGTCTAATGTATCAGTGTTATGTTAGCCTAAAATATCCCCCTAGCAATTTTACAGAACTTATGAACATCATAAATAAATGAGAAATGTACAGTACCTGACTTGAGCACTGTCAATATTACTTATAAATAAATAAATAATATAAAAAAACCAAGCTTAATTAATGCCCCTAGTTTAGCATTACAGTAAAAGTCCGTACAGTCATGTAATGCTGTCTGTCAAGCCAGACTTGTAAACATGTACAACTTATAAAAGGATTACTCACCAGTACATATGGTACTCTGTTACAATAAATTAACTCTACCAAATGAGAAACGTCATTTGGTGCATTTTGACATTGCAAATTCATTTGGTGCATTTTGCTTAGGATTGCTTGAAAAAAAAACATGGACATGTGGTATTTGAATAAAATGTGCTAAATAGCAATAAGGAAAGGAAGAAAAAAAAAAAATCTACACATGAGCAAAAAGCAGTTACCTACTATATTTGGCTTAATGGACACTTCAGGACCGGTTCCTGTAAATCTCCTTTACTTATAACCTAATCAGGTCGCTCACCATGTTCCCGCAGATACAGTCGTAATTCGCTGTGAGTGAACCTGGCTGCTAATTTGAATTGAACTATAAGTTTACGCTCAGAAGCAGGGAGTGCAAGTAGTGGGGAGCATCGCACTTCTAGAAAGGCATCACATGAAATTCTTGCCACTAGGGTTAATGTAAATGTCTTGACCCTGAAGAAAAGAACAACAACATATAAACAATGCAATACATGGCCAAAAGTATTTGTATGGCCAATACATATTTCCAAAAGTATTCACATGCATACTGCATAAACTTGAGTAACATCCAATTCTTAATCCGTAGGGTTTAATAGGATGTCGACCCCGCCCCTTTGCAGCTATAACAGCTTCAACTCTTCTGGGAAAGCTTTCCACAAGGTTTAAGAGTGTGTTTATGGGCATTTTTGACCGTTCTTCCAGAAGCGCATTTGTGAGGTCAGACACTGATGTCTCCTCTCCCAAAGGCCTTCTATCAGGTTGTAGGCCAGTCAAGATCTTCCACACCAAACTCAAGCTCATCCATGTCTTTATGGACCTTACTTTGGGCACTGGTGCGCCGTCATGTTGGAACTGGGTTCAGCCTCGTACTTCCAGTAACTCTTAATGCTTCAGCATACAGCAGTAAGACATTTTGAACAATTTCATGCCCCTCAAATTTTGGGAACAGTTTGGCCATCTCCCCTTCCGGTTCGGACATGACTGCGCACTTTGAACTTCGGTTCGGATTCATTTTACATCGATAAATATCATAATGCTTCACTATGAGTCATGTGAGAATTGATGCGCTCATTGATGAAATGAGTCTGTGGGAATTGATGACAACATAAAGACAGCAAGAATATTCACGTCCTGTACTTGTGAATATTCCTGTGAAAGAAATTTGCTTTGCAACACGTGAAAAGGCACAAATGGCATTTGCTCGTAACTGTTGTAATTATATGGGCCGCTACAGAATGCTGAATTGACGTCATGAAGAAATCCGGTAAATACAACACTGCTTTACACTTTGCAAAGAAGATGTGCAGCCTGAAGTCGATTGACTTTAGAGCTTGCTAAAGCCAAGACATGTTCAATAAGCTTGCAAACATGGAAAGAGCACTCGGTTGCTAGAGGTGCTTGACAGGAAACTCCAGAGTACTCCTTTTAAGGTTCAGGTCGAGGACTGATCATGTTTCCACCACAAACAAAATGCCTCAGACTTTATTTATTTTCTGGACCAACTCCAGAAAGAATCTTATTGTGATTACTGTCCGTAAGAAATGTTTCCATGGTATAGATGCCATTGTAGACCAATGGTACCAGTATGATGGAATGGTTTCAACAGTATCCTGGTTCTTGTTTGCTGATATAGTACATGTACCACACTTTGGTATATGATTCTACCTGGTAGTGTGGTATTATGGAACCCGTACCAGGACACTGTCAAAAATATGTTATTTGGGTTTATGTAACATAATGATAATATTTATATACTGTACTATGGCACCACTAATAAAATACCATAGTGTATGTTGAAATTCTTAATATTACATACAGTGCACTGTGGTACATTTGACAACACAGGTGCATATTATTGGACATGCCATTGGACCAAACGTGACTGTACCACTGTACGGCAGAAATTTTTTGCTTTACCATATTACTGTATATTAGATACCTGCTGAACTTTGGTAGCCATTGCGGTACCCATTAACAGAGGTGGGTAGAGTATCCAAAAATGTACTCAAGAAAGAGGAGCTGTACTTCAAAATAATAATACTGAAGTAAATGTAAAAAGGAATCATCCAAAATATTACTCAAGTAAGAGTAAAAAAAAGTATTTGGTGAAAAGACTGCTCAAGAACGTAACTGTTTCAATCGTAATGTCCGATAATTACATATTAGTATACAGTATATGCTGAACTGTGTGTCGGTTTTGGCAGATAGAGAAGACACCGCAGAATGAAGCTGTATGAAACATGCTTTGTATATGGCGCCAGGGATGCATCATGTTTTTTGTGATGCATAAAAAATGTGCAACACGCGTGTTGGCGATTAATTCTGTACTGAAATATACTTATATATTCATAGACTGTTAAAGCAACATAATATGTACAATCAAAGTTAACATACAGTAATCACACAAACATGAAAAAAAAAAAGCATTCAACCTCCGAGTGGCGCGGTGGTAAAAGCGCTCGCCCTATCATCCGGAGATCGCTAGTTCGAATCCCGGGTGGTGCTGTAACCTCTCGCAGCCGGAGGTCTAGAGAGAGCTGATTGGCCGAGCTCTCTCAGAGGGGAGGGATGAGAGGTACATTGTGCTCCCACATTAATCGCGGCTCTACTGCCAGTCAGGGGCGTCTGTGAGCTCGCGCAGCGGAGGGAGCGGATAGCGCTGTCCTCCGAGTGTGTTACGCCGCCCCCAAAGGCGCGCGAGCGAGCAGTTCGAAAAGATGCGGTCGGCTGGCGTCACGTGGTTCGGAGGAAACACGTGATAGTCTTCGGCCCTCCCGGCTGAGTGGTAGTAGTAGCCTTAATGTGGAGCCCCCTAGTGACGGGGAGGAATTGGACACGACTAAATTAGGGAGAAAATAGGGGAAAAATCCAAAAAAAAAAAAAAAAAGCATTCTATACTCACCGCAAGATTGTACACTAACCGCAACATCCCACTAGTAGCAGCGTGGATTTATGGGCGTTCCGCAAAGTTAGAGAAAGGTGTCGAAACTTTTGTTTGTTCATATTCAGTGAGCGTATTTGGGACGGATTCCCAGGTCGGATGAATTTATAGAACACTATGCCGCCTGAAGACCCGATTGGTCAAACGGAGTCGTGTGATTGCTGTTGCTGTTTCCGATTGTTGAAACGGTCATGCGGTAGATCTAACGGCTGCATGTGTAGAATAAATGGTTAGAAAAGTAACGGGTCGAGTGTAGCCGAACTTCTTCACAAATCTCCTCAAGTAAAAGTTAAAAAGTATGGTGCGGTAAAACTACTCATAAAGGTAATTTTTTTTTTTTTTTTCAAAAAGTTACTTGGAGTAACTCGTTACTACCCACCTCTGATCATTAAGTACTATGGAACTCATCAAAGTATTGTGGTATACACCATAAAACTACTATGGTACCTACCATGGTGTTCAACAAAGTCTGGTGGAACATACCATAGTACTACCATATTACTGAAATGCAACAGAACCTATTCTACTCTATCAAGCCCTTTGGTGATATGACACAGGGTGCCACTCCATCGCAGGGCCCACACACAAATACACACTACCGGCAATTTGAGAACACCAATCAGCCTAATCTGCATGTCTTTGGGAGGAAACCGGAGGACCCGGAGGAAACCCACCAAGCACGGGGAGAACATGCAAACTCCATGCACACAGGGACGGGAACCGAACCCGGACGCTGGAGGTGCAAGGCGACACTGCTAACCACTACACCACCGTGCCGCCCTACAAACATGAAATAATATGCGAATAGTATGGTATGATTATGGTATGTTTACTATAGTACATTATAGTACATACGGTACATACGATAGTCAAATTTCGTTTTGGGCGTGTTCATACTTGCTCAAAACAAAACAAAGCAGGCCCAAACCTGATCCATCATGACAGTGATCACGTACACAAAGCGAGCTCGATGAAGCTCCATGAAGCGTTCTGTTATTCTGTGGAATCAAAAGGCCCAGTTTGATGTGAACACTCCTTTTATGTAGTATGTAGTGGAAATCTATTGACGAAAATCAAAAGTCATAGAAGAAAGTCACATGGCTGCTTTTCCAGCCCTGGATTTTTGTTGAATGTGCATTACATGTCTCTCGAACTTCAGATTAATCCAACATTGCTAAGAACTACCGTATTCAACACAACACCAATTGACTTCCAACATCTTTATTTTCAACTTACTGGACATGTTATCATTGTCTATATTGCCTGTATAGTTAGGGTTGTTTCTGCACTTTGGAAACACTGGGAGGTTTCAGTCAGGAGATTTTCAAACTGATGTGGGTAATCAGCGAACATGCACTACCTGCTGTCTGTAATTGTGTGCACCACCTGTTTAATGGCAGGAATACATCCGCCATCTCCCGCTGACCCCGGTACGCCGCAGCGTGGGACTGATGTCATTTTTAAAAAGCTTCCATTCTTCCTGTGGATCTGAACCCGCGATGCGAAACACATCAGTCACCCTTTGTGCCGAAGGACTTTGATGAAAGGTCGTGGATGACAATTTGATTGGCAGCTCTAATCCTAATCACAGTTCATAACCCACTCAGTTCGGTTACTCAATTCAAAGTGAGTCCACTAGCCAGGAATGTTTTTCGGATTTCCCAGTGGGATTTAAACCGGGAACACAGTTGACCAATTTGGCGACGTTGCAGGTGTTTGTGATTGCAGGGTTTGATTGCATAATTTCTCCGGACAGCAACCGTGAAAAAAAAAAAAAAAATAGACAAATGACTTCAAGGAAGTAAAGGTTCTTGAAGGAATTAAATTGTGATTAGTCGTTAGAAAAGTCGTGCTGAGCGAGGACACACAGAAACCTACAGTCTTTTTTCATCCGGAGTCTATCGTGACTGAACTACATGTAACACAATCGAGCAAGGACATCTCATTCAGCAAATACTATCTTATCCTTGGAGCCCGTCCTTGCATCCTCAGGAGGAGAAACAAGGACACAAACAAAATAAAAAACAGGAGAAAAAAAAAGGGAAGAGCAGAACACAAAGTCTTGCCAGTGAAGTACAGTAAGCAATGGTGATTGTGAAAGGAATAAATCACAACGCTCCCAAGATGTAAATATGATCTGTTCTATTATTTCTTATAGATATGGGATGTGATAAGAAAATGTCATCTCAGTGACTCTGATCGGGGCATGCTCATGGATAGAAGATGCTTCGAAATGCTTTCCTGATGAGAGACGTCGAATGTACAAATGAATGTACAGTAACTCACTAAATAACTACTCTTTAAAATAATGTTATGTAGAAATGCATCTTAAAATGTCTCAAAACGGATGTCAGGATGGTAAACCTGAAGGTAACTGGGTGACAAATATGAATCTGAGGCTCCAGTGGGCGCAGGTTCACACGGAAACTAGACAGACTAGAAGAGAGAATAGAAAAACATCAGACTGGTGAGGAAATATGCTAAACTCAAGATTCAAGATTCAAAGAACCTTCAATCCTAATCACAGTGCA
This sequence comes from Clarias magur, assembly GCA_013621035.1. Classification (NCBI taxonomy): domain Eukaryota; kingdom Metazoa; phylum Chordata; class Actinopteri; order Siluriformes; family Clariidae; genus Clarias; species Clarias magur. The sequence goes on along the minus strand of QNUK01000647.1, from coordinate 324,886 downwards.
ATCTGGACAATTAACCTGATAAATGTTTTAAAAATATATATATTTTGGGTAGATAACAGATGGTGCTGGTAAGCAATTTGTTATTTCATTATGTAGAGCAAAGAAAAAAATCATGATACCTGTTAGTTGTATCGCTGAAGTGGGTACACAGTAAAATGCAACTAAGCAAGGAAGGTATTCGCTAGACAACCATAAATTAAACTTTAATAAAATATTTCTGCTATGTAACTACATGATGGCACAGTTTTTGTTCCGGTTATAAAAGTTGTTATGGCACATTACTGACGTTCCTTAGTCAAGGCTTTAAGCTTCTTTACTGCCTGGCTGAAGAAAAAAAAAAAAAAAAAGTCACACACTTGACTTAACATTTCATTCGACCTCCTTTAGCATTTCTGGAAGTTGAGTCATGTCAACTTTACGTCTTCTTAGTTTAATAGAAACATTCCTCTACTCATCCAAGAAGTGTCTTCAGCCTAAGTTAAGTTGGAAAGTTCCTCGTTAAGTGAACAATGGAGAAGGTGCGAATAGAGAGAGAGAGAGATTAGAGAGTCGTTAAGATGTAACGACCAAAAGGAGTGAGGGGAGTCCTTAAGTGCGGCTTTCTTGTTGAACGATGAGGTGATGAGGTCCTGATCTTCCTTGGGACAGATGAAAGGGCAGCATGGAAAATAGGAGACAGGTTGTGTCGAAGATCTCCAGGATTTTCCGCCTGGACTCCCTAATGTACGGTACAGAAACGAGGACTCCCCTCACTAATTCATATGTGAAAAAAATAATCTTTCACAATTTGTAAACTGTGATATCCTGGTCCTTCAGTACATTCAGGTCGTCAGCTGACTTCGTTTATTGCCACAAATAGCCAGGGGGAAGTAGTAGCCGGTAGTAAGGTCAGTAATTTGTATGAATTTGAATAGTGTTACAAATGGTTTATTTTCTGCAACTATTTGCAAATCAAATTTAGTTCAACTAAATGGTGATCTATATTATTATTATATTATTATTATGTGATAATATTTTCATGAATGAAGGCGTACCGAACCGATTCACATTTACAGACGTCTTAGTACGGTGATGATATTTTACTAATTAGCCGCAGTTAACGATCAAAAACTTTTTAAAGAAGGCCGTGAATGATGATCCTGGGTGAGGAGACCATAGGAGTCGTTCCTGGGAAAATATAGAAGTTTCCAGCTTTTTAGACGCGAAGCAGGCAACCCGATCGGGCAGGGGATTACATAGAGAAATAAAACATGATGTTTTAATCTCATAACTGTGTTCTATTATTCTGCACAATCAAAAATCCTGGTTTGACTTGAACGCACCCCATATTGAACTGCCCAGTTCCTGGTGCATTATATTATAGGTACAGTATATACAGTATTATATATACAGTACTGACAAATGAATTTACAAAACATTGTTTTTTACCGTTTTTTTTTTTTTTTTTTACGTTACAACAGATATTATCCAGCAGTTACATTAAAGTTGTGTTTTTTAAATTAAATTTGAATAGTGTGTAGAGCGTTGTAGATCGCTGTTGATGCACACCCGTATTTCCATAAAATGTTATACCGTAATTTACATCTATAACCAATGCTTAAAACTTTTGTAGTTAAACCTGTAGCTCCATGTAAACTGTAAGTGACACTTAACCAAAATGAAAATGAACCAGAAATACCCTTTTTTTTGTTGCTTGCGTAGATGAATTTGTGGTTTATATGGCTAGACAATTTATTATTGATAATGCAAAGAATACTCATATTATCCTGGTTATTTTTGTCTGTATAGTGTGTTTCGATGTGCAGTAATCACAACCAGCAAGTCTGCTATTGAACTTCTTATGTATTTTCATACAGAATGATTTAACACTGTAAAATCTGATACCATAAGAACAAAATTACACAAAATAGAGGCCATGCACTGCACTCGAAAAACATCAAGAAGTTATTACAAGGTGTTATACAGATACAGAAAACATGTCAAAAATACTTACCTCTCAAATAGAGTTTAAACCAAACTGTAACCATGTAAGGATTTTTTTGTTGTTGTTTAAACAGAAGCCTACAGACACGGTCACTTTGGCATGCAGTAGAACAGACACACACCATTTCTTCATGAGAAAAAGTCCAGTGTCTTATAACTTTTTTTTTTTTTTTTTTTTTTTTTTTGGCGCGCACCACTTTATCAAGCATGTGCACAGGTTTTCAGTGACCTTTAGCTGAAATGTCTTACTCTCTTCACTCCCCCAGCATTGTCTCTACAGAGCTGTGCGCTGTGATCAGATGGATGTGTCAGGGTGACGGTGGTGTTTTGAGGGAGTTGCAGGAGCCCTGGCTTCCTCCTGGATTTCCCTCGCTGCTCCACTGAAAAGAGAAGAGAGAGTAATGGAGTTGGGTTAGGAGTTCCAAGAATCTGCTTAGACGACTGGGAAAGGCGAAGAAACTTTGTTGTAGAAAGGTGGTAGACTAAACTTTTCCTCTGATCATGAGATAGTCTAGCATGATTTTAGCCTAGCCTGATTTTACTACTGGTCAAACTTTAAAGGTTCACGATTGGTACCTTTTTGGATTATATTTACTACTGGTTTCGGTTCTATTCACTCTCTTTCCAGAATTCCATCTATAGTCCAGGCATGGATTTCCCTATTTATGAACAGTAGTAGTTGGTGTTTCAAGATACAGTGGAACCTTGGCTTGCGAGCACAATTAGTTCCAGAAGTGGGCTTGTATTCCAAATCACTTGTAAACCAAATCGAATGTTCCCATAAGAAATGATGAAAACTCAAATTATTCGTTCCACAGCCCCCAAAAAATAAATACATAAAAATGATTAATACAATAAATAAAGTAAAAATAAAACAAATTAACCTGCACTTTACCTTAAAAAAAAGTAAGAATAAACCCCGACAGATAAGTGTTTTCGTTTGTGCACACAGGCACCGTGTTTTTGTGTGTGTGTGTGTGTGTGTGTGTGTGTGTGTGTGTGTGGAATTAACCCCTTCCCTCGCCTCGTCTTGCACAGTAAAACTCCTCCTCGCTCCCCCAATCACGCTTTTTAAGTTTCACAACAAACACACACACAACGGAAACACTGTTTTAACAGGGGGAAAAAAGAAAGAAATGAGCGCAGACTAACAGAATCACTTCTGTAAAGTAGAAAACAAACAAACAAATGAACAAGCACTTTATCTTTGAAAATAATCGAGTTTTCTGTGTAAAACAGAGAGTGTATGTCTGTATGTGTGTGTGAAGACGGGGAGGGGGTGTAAAGGCGAGAGACTGTGTGTGCGTGTGTCAATGCGTGTGTGTCGGTGTCAAATTACGCGCGCGCACACACACACATAGGAGTAAGAGATGAGCACTAAGACTGAGCATGGGAGACATTTACCCACAATTCCGCAGCGCAAGAGAGAAAAATCATTGGCTCAGTTGTGATCACGTGACGCTCGGTGTCAAAACAAGAGCGCATGCGTGATACATGATACTCGGCACTCGTAGACTAAGACTTACTCGTTTTTCAAGTCAAAATTTATTACAAATCCTTACTCGTCTTGCGGAACACTCGTAAACAGCATTACTCGCAATCCACTGTAGGCTACACTGTATAGTCATCTACTATCATGTCAACAGACTTACGAAACTCGAAGCATATGGATTGAAACTGTTCTGGAAGTGAGGTCTTAAGGCGGAAATTCTTATTTATTGATTCTTATTGAAACAATCAAAACATTTAGAAAAGACACGTAAATTAAGTTGGCTAACATTGTTGGGATCCATGGTGCTATGTCTTCACTAAATCTTGCACAAAATGCAAAAAAAAAAAAAAAACACAAAAAATGGTAAACTTGCTTTGCTCGGCTTTTCACTGACGCAAACAAGTTTTAAACTGGACGTATGCACAACTTAGCTGGTGTTCGGTTCGGCTTAGCTCATTAAGGAGAAAATGCTTAATGCAGGCCGTACGTATGCCGAGGTACCACTGTGCACTTTTAAAGATTATTTGTGCTTTATCGAGTCAACCTGATTCATCTGGAGAAGCCAGACCCTGACAGCTAGAAGACTGTCACAGATTATCTGCCAAACCCTTACATCTTTCAGGCAATCTTCTGAATATTTTTGTGAGCTATTTGAAAGGCCTATCTGTGAATACATACTGTATAAAGGCTTAAACCCAGTGAGTATAGACAGGATTACAGGATCATACTAACTTACAGACCTAGCGGGGACATCATCCGGACCCATTAAAGTGCTTAAAATCTTCAGGACTAAATTTCTCATAAAAGGTCCTCATAAAAAAAAAAAAAAAAGACAAAAAAAAAAAAAGAAGTCATCTTTAAGGTGTCCTTCATTTTTTTAAATAGTTTTTAGTAATACCTTATTTCTGGGAAGATGACCTAAAGTCGGTTTAAGGAGTCTTTAGTTTTAAAGACCTTCTCCAGATGACATGAGGGTTAGAGCACTGGTTATTGGAAAAACCTTCTCAGCTTCATGTTCTCCTCTGAATAATGCACCGGACCTTAAAATACTCTGCGTCTGGCTCCACACACACCAAAGAGAGCAATGAGCCTGTGCAATATAACGATCAACTCAGCACTTTAACTCAATTTTTTTTAAAATCACCCTTGGGGTGCTGAGATCTTTAGCAGGTGTTATTTCAGCCCTCATCCTAAATTGTCCATTGCGCTTGTGGGGAAAGTCCATGATAGCCCCCACCTCCCTTCTTCTCCTTTTAGTCAAGCAAACAACATCCCTTATTTGATTTGCCTTCTTCTTTTTTCTTTTTCCCGGCTTCACTTTGGTCTTCTCGGCGGTGCTCAGCTTTTTCAGAGCTTGCGTTATGAATAGAGCTCGAGCAGACATCAAAATAAAGTCCCTTTTATAAGCCGAAGAAAGACGAGGTGCAGAGTATTTAACCTTGGCTGGAGTAGCTAGGGAATTGAATGATCAAGAAACACAGACTAAGGTTATGAGAGGGCAGCTCAGCACATGGCTAAGATTTCCAGACAGGCAGTGTGTGAAAAGCCTTGAAAGGGAAAGATGAAAAGGTGTGGAGTTGTTCAGCGTGGAACGAGCTCAGAAGCAAATTACAGACTGGTGTGTTCATCATCAGTATAGCCTTCTCTATGGTTAACATCAGTGCTTTAAAACTACAGTCATGTTCAAAAGTTAGCATTCAATTCAATGTTTTTTTTTGTTGTTGTTGTGTAAAACCATAATAAAACATAATCGGATCCTGGTCTCAGTATTAGGCAGATGCAACCTCAGACGAACAGCAACATCTAACATTTTTTTTTCACCTTGCCATTGTTGATTTAACAAAAATGAAGCATATCGGCTATACTAAGCATGATTTAAAAGCTTGTAGATCCACGTTTCACAGCGATAACGTGAAGTCGATATTTTCTGTATGATTTTATCAGTCGCTCACATTGTGAGTTGTGGAGGAGGTCCTGCCACAGCATTTCAATTGGGTTGAGATCAGAATCAGAGTCGGGTTTTATTCGCCAAGTATGTTGACACACACAAGGAATTTGGTTCTGGCTGGTTGTAACATAAAACACTGTTCAAGTAATTACACAACATTTCGCTCGCGCGTAAATATGATTTAATAAGGTGGGAGGATCCTGAGTATGTGCAGCATAGTGTACATAAATGGATTGTAAAGTAGGGCAAGTAGCCCTGTGTGCATACTAGTATAGTAGTGAAGTAATGTGCATGTAGGGAGTGTGTGATGGAGGCATGGTGGTGCTTTTATACAATATACAGTATGATACTGGATGTTCGATTTGTGCAAATTATTCAAAGACGGTTGGGCACGTAATGATTTAAAGACAGTTGTAAGATCAAGTTCAAGTGCTGGTGAGGGTGATTGCTTGCGGAAAGAAACTGTTCCTGTGTCTGGGAGTTTTGTAGCGCCTACCAGAAGGGAGGAGGTGAAAGAGGTTGTGTCCTGAGTGTGACGAGTCTCTGGAGATCTGGATTTTGACTGGGCCATTCCAAAACCTTTTATTCTTTTATTTCTGATATAGATTTACCGATGTGCTTGAGAACATTGTCTTGTTGCATGAGCCAATTTCCACCATGCTTTAACTGTCGGACAGACAAATCATCACCTCTCCATGGCTCTGCATGACAATCAAAAGTCCTAGCACATGTTCATACACAACGTTACATCTATTTGGACCCCGTATGTAATTATCTCGGGTGTATTATAGATTTTAATCCATAATTTTAATAATTTTCAGAGACTGCATGTTTCTGCTTATGTAAAGCTTTCCTGTCTTATACTGTACCTTCAATAAAAGTACATATAGAAACAAGAACAGTTAATGTATAGTATGCATACTGTATAAAAAGTTCAAATCAGTCAGTTTGTATTAAAGATACAAGCTACACCTGGTGTAAACGGTACAGCGTTCATGTATCGTAATCCTGTCGTAAGCCAGAGATGGCCTGTCCCATGTGAATCGATGCTAATTACTACAGACATCCTCCCATAGCGCAGGCATACATCCGGTAATCTGATCCCTGTCTGAACAGAACTAAAAGTAGGACTGCATGCATACGGTACTTGTAACATAATAAAAATAGTGTTATATTTAAGGGAAACGTTTATGGCGTGTTTCATTTACCTTCTTTATTCATCCACAACCTGAAACGATGCACATTTCTAGCTGACGCTGCATAATGCGCAAAGCTGCGAAATGATGCACTCATGTTTTTTAGGTCCCACTGTTCCCACTGAGGTGTTTACATGATGCAGGCCGATTCTAATCGGCATGTAATTCTGATTGTTACTGGAATATTAGCGCCCGTGTAAAACGCACCTATTGGTTAGGATTGCAGCTAGCGTTTCATTTTTCATTTCATCTGAAGCGTGTCCAGGTGAAGTCATTTGTATCTAGAAAACACATCTGCCAAAACAACAGATGTTAACAACAACAAAACGGGAGCTCAAGTGAATTCAGACTGAAAAAATACATGTAATAAATAATGAAAGAAAGCACAAGATGATTAAAAAACACATGCACATTGAGGCACTATACATGAAGAAAACACAAACACTACAGTACATGTACGAAAAATCACTCTACACATTATACACATAGCAAAAGGTTGATACACAAACGAGTTCTACATTGATTTTTCTAGGGATTATAGTATGACCTCATTTAAACCGTCATTTAGTCAATAATGACTAGCTAGCAACTGCATGCTATAGGAGAGGTCTAGCATGTGTTCCCTTTGAGAAATGTGTATCCAGTTGTAAAACAGCTGGAGGAAAGCGCTGTCTTCTGTCTTCTGCATAGACAAGATTCACAGATGGGGAAAAAAATCAATGCCTCACCCTATGATTGACAGAAGAGAGAGAGAGAGAGAGAGAGCGCCACATCCCACTCAGACAGCACGGCAAAATTGTTCCATTTTGCGCCGATTAAAAATAGCCATCTATTAATGATAAGGCTTTTTCGTTTTACCTGCGCTACTAAGAAGCAGAGGTGGCAAGTTATAAAGTACAATTACTCCATTACTGCATCCATGCATACTTCTACTGACTACATTTTCAGATGAAAAACCTGTACATTTATTCCATGCACTCCAAACATAAGCATTTACGCTAGCACTCACGCGACATCGCGTCCGGACGACACCCTACATGGGAAGGACTGGAACATACCAATTCCACTGCTCCAAGTCCAAAAAAATGAAAGGTTAGCGCACCGATGTGATTGGTGGTTACCTGGGCAACGGATCCCGCCCACTTGGTCTCTGGGCTGCAGATTCTTCTGGGTAACATCAGCAGGGATCTAGTTTACTAGCTAACAAAAGAGTTGTGAACTCTCAGGCAATCTGGTTTGCATCGTCGCTTTCTTAATATCAATTGGGCCTCTAATTATATTTTTTGGTGCATCCTTTAACCGTACTGTAATCTGGATGATAGCAGCATGTCCATGTTTTTAACTGCATAGACTTCCTTTACGTTGTTTTCTATTTAAAGTACATTGTAGAGCATCTACTGTCCTTGTACTTCTACCTGAGTATGGAGTTTGTGTACTTCTGCCACCTCTGTTCAGGAGTCTGGATTAAAGATCGCAACACAGGGTTACGTACCAGGAGCTTACAAACTGAGCGTTAACCAAGTAAAGTCACAACCGTTAAGCCGTAGAGTTACAGTAGGTTGTTTTTCATCATTACCTCTACGAGCGAGTGCCAGTGGGCAATGGGTTTCCGTGGGTACGTCAGCATCTCGTTCCAGTGGTCTCGGCCCAGGCCCTCGGCCATGTTCCCCACTCGACACACACCGATGATCTCGTTATGGCCGACACTGTGGACAGCAGAAGATCCCGTTCATTTGTTAGGAAGCTACAAAGGTAAATACTGTATGCATACACAAGCCATCACACAGTTTCACTGTTATAAAGCTGCCAAATGAACTGAATAACACTGATTATCAAGGCTTATTTATGCATGTGGGGACCAAAGGCCCATCCATCTGCTCTGATCCCACGGAAACCCCAATGTAGCACAGAAAGGTTTTTGCTGCCTATTATAGAAAGGTACCAGAACACCCAGTGCATCACAGCCAGGTGTGTACGAGGTCAAAGGTTGTTAATGCATCCTCTAAATACATCAGTTCTCAATCCCACTGAGAACCCACATGGGATTCTCCGGATAAACAAACAACTGTTTTGTGCAACTGGATTGTGCAACATGGCAAGTCCCCTCGAAATAAATATGGTAAATAAATAAATAAATAAATGAAAACTTTTCTACAGTTATAATTTAAAAAGTTCTTTTTCCACTCGCAAATCTTTACACATCATTCCAAGTGGTGTACTTAGTCATGTGACTCGGCCTCCTTATAATATATCTGAGAGAGAAATTCAGCCAAAGAGTTGAAAGGAAAAAGTCAGTACCAGATTCTGCAAAGAAGAGTGGCACTAAGCACTTATTATTATTTATTTTATTTTTTTTTTAAAGAGAGAGTTTACGCAGGAGAGCAATTTAAAAGATGCCGACTGAGGGATTTTTACACACTTTGCATATATTTGCATTAATTGATATTTCACAATACGTCCGGTTTAGGGCAAATCCTGCAAGTCAGGGACATTTTGCAATAAAAATGAAACGTTTTTATGCCTGTGTCGTATTTATTTCGTACATTTACTACCCCAAAAAAGCATTTTAGGTGTCACGTTTTATGTATATGTGAAAACTCATGGAGATAAACTGAACACACGTTATATGTAGACATGTTGCATGCTTATGGTTTCTGTTTTGTACAGTTTTTGCTTTAATCTCCTAAGACCCAGCCACTACTGTTGTGTTTTTACATTTCCGCAGACACCCTTACCCAGAGCGACTTACATTTTTAACATTAATACATCCGAGCAGTTAAGGGCCTTGGGATTTGATCCTGGGACCTTCCGAACCATAGGCCAATGTCTTAACCACTAAGCTACCCTGACCCAGGTATGTTGCAGCTTCTCCTCACTATTGGTCCGCTAACGCTCCTCGTATTTTGCTGTAGGATTGTACAGGAATATTGATGGGAGAAGCCTTCATGTCTTTGTGTCTGAAGTGGTTAAATCCCATTTGTTCTCTTCCCTTTTTAGCTCACGGATGTAGTGCAAGGTCTTGAAAAATGCTTTAAATTGTGTTTCTCTGTGTATTTGTTCAATAATACGAGTGCATTATCCTTATGTGTCTTTTTTCCCTATGCCAAAGATTATGACGCACCCTTTCTTCAAAGACAGCCTGCTGACGTTAAATACTCTCATCCTGCCTCTTCAACTCTCACCACATTACAAGAACCCCATAACAGAAGACTACCAGTTCGAGAGCGTTCCAAGTAACACCGTTCCGACATGCCTAAGACTTTCAAAGAACCCTTGAGGAGCCCTGCTTCTCCAACCGTCAAGGTTTTCTATGTGGTATTAAATATATATAACCACTGGTGTTGGTATGTATTACTGGCATGTACGATTCAAAACAGCGGTATGACATTTTGGATGGATATTTGCCATGGAGAGTCCGGATTGTGCACTGAAATGCATCCTCATCATTAATTCAAAAACCCTGTTTCCATCAGCCTTGATTGCATTTTCTCTTAAACACCATGCCAATATGAAATATTTACGACATTCTTGCCATCCTTCCAGGTTTCCTCACGTGCAGAATAAAAGGTCACATATAACCTTTTTTGCATACGTGCATAAAGCAACCGTTCTTTAGGAACACAATTGTCCAGGCTCTGGGTTGGGAACCATGCCATGCTGTAGTTCCGCTATTCTTCCAGCATTTTAATGCTTTAAATGCTCCTCCCTTACACAGGGTTTCCTCAGAAATGCTCTTTAATCTCCCCAGACATCAGAGAGTCCATCTCGTTCGAAATTCGAGTGTGCTCCTCGCGGCACTTCTTGATTGAGACGTTAATGCGTGTTTTCCCAGTGAGCGCTGCGGGCTGAGGCTGAGTGGCCTTGAGGATGGGAGCGTAGGGATGTTCGCCAGATGATATCATCTCATAAAATATTCACTCTTAACAATGCTTTAGCTAACGCCCACATCATTTCCTTCCCTTTATCTCGGCGTGCCTCTCTCCCTTTCCTGCTTTTGTCCATTCGAGATCTTATGCTGGAAATAGTAATTCAGAGATCAATGTGCATTTAAATTAAGGGCTGAATTTCCACTTAAGTAAAGCATTACTTTATTGGAATGACCCACTGACTGCATAAAAATGAAGGGCGTTCAAGTCAATTCCAAGGAAATTTCTGATGAATGAAGGCATTAAACCAATAAACGAGACAATAAACAAGCATGGTACGGTGTTGAGACTCTCAGCCACTGTAAAGCATTTGAATGGTGAAAGCGTTTTAAAGGAGACCGTACGTCCAAAATTGATGATGCCCACTGCAGTCGTAAAAAAAGGAACACCTGATCTTTGAAAATCGACGGGTAACTTGTCACCAACTTGCGAAGAGACGCATCCGTCTGTGCACATTACAGGAACTCGGGACGAGCTGTCTTTCAGACAATAACCCAATGGACGACTCACTAGAGCAGATCCTAACTGCATTTGCGAGTTGTAAGCAGGTTGTTTATGCACATATAGACTTATAAAAACGAAGCTTCCCGGTAACATTACACCGTAAGTCAATCTACGCAACCTTTTGCAGACACTAAACCACTGCATTTCCGATTACAATCAGCACGAGCTACGGAAGTAAATCATACTCAGCACACAGGCAGTAGTTTAAAGGCAGGAAGAAAAAAAAAAAAAAAGCCTAACCCTAGGCCAATACTAACTATATGCATCGTAACATTTGTGATTGCAGATATTGTAAGTTTTCATGTTAATATAAAAGTGATAAATGCATGAGCCTTTTTGTGAGATGTTAATTATGTAATTATAATTCATAGATTTCATGTTAAAATATGCATGTCACTGTAATATGCAATATGTCTTTGATTTCATTTGTTCTTTTACATCCCAGGAAAACGCAAAGCTGAATGCATTTTTTAAGTCTTTTTTATAGAAAAAAAAACTAAAACAAAAAAAAATGTATATATATATATATATATATATATATATATATATATATATATATATATATATATATAAGGTTATAGAAAGGTTGAAATTGTAGAAGCAGAAAAACAGAAAATGTGGTCATATTAGCTGGAAAATAATTAATTATAATACATAATATCATTATAATAATCAGTAAAAAGTGTACCTTTATAAAATGCATATTAAACAATAAGGCAAATTATGGGATGTTAGTTTTAAATTCTTTAAACAGATATTATACGGTATGTACATTTATGAACTTAATGTACTGTAGTAACATAGACATTCTATAAAAAATAATGCTGTAATGCTGTATAAGGATATATTTAAAAGAAATCAAATAACTTTTTATTTGCACTTATTAACTTTAATAGACGACTTTATAATATAAGTGATAACAGGAACCGGTTTTCTGGATGTTCTACAACATAAATGGGTAAAAAGTCTAACCGGTTATTAGTTCATAAGTAACAGGTGTAACCGCTGTTACAGTAGTACGTAAGCAGTCGAGCACTTTGTGCATAAAGTTCTAAGAACGTACTGTATTCAGGTTTAACTGACGGAGCTAACTTCATATTTTTTCTTTAATGTCCATCAATTATGTCTTGTGCATGTAATGAGAGAGACAGCAACCGACACATCTGCGCGCCCTTCTGTGCCTTTCCAGATCATTCGGTCCTGTTGGTTCCTTCCAGTCTACTAAATACTGTATGATACAACTGGAACCTTTGGGATTAGATGAGCGGTCTGTGGAAAAATCTGACCCACGATAAATCTTTTAACATGGTATAGATGGTATTAGATACCACGGGCGACTAATGGAACATGTATCATTTTTAATAGTGTGATACCTCAGACATTACCATGGTAGGCAGGTTACAGTACCATTGTGCACCATTGTACCTACAGTACCATAGTAAATCTTCTTCTTAAAAGCCAACTTAAAAGCACTATCATATAATAATTGCATTATTTTGCTATTATTATTATGATTATTCTGCACAGTACAGTTGAGAAAGATTTTTTTTTTGTTGTTGCTCACTTTGTGTTAGAAGAAAAGGAGTACATCTGCCACTGCTACTAAATCCTAGGCTGAGCCAAAAGATTTTTAAATGAGACGCCTCCACACTTCTGGCTTTGACCCTGGGCAGAATTTATCGGCTTCTGAGGGGGGGAAAAAAAGAAAAGAAAAAAAAAAGGAAAAGGAAAATTCTTGGCATGGCAAGTGTTGCGGCTATCGGATTTCTTACCGATCGTAGTCCATCACTGCTATTAGCAGACTTATTTGGTCTATGTTCTCAGGAGGGACATCGAAAACTATGGCTTCGTTGTAAATGGGGTTGAGGGTGTTCCTCTTGGTCGACGTTTTCCGCTTTTTTAATCTCCGGCCATCACACATGAGGGAGACTTTCACGTAAGGGTCTGCAAACGGATCATAAACATCAAATTGATCATTATTAAAAACGTACGTAATGCATTTAAAGTAAACATTCTCTTGTGTTTATTGATCTGCTTGCTAAGAAGCAGATTTTGAGAAACGCATGGGCAACAAACTATGCAACAAAGCAAACACCTGTCCAGTGGCATGGTGACGAATAAAACTTGGACATCATTCGTCAAGAGCAAAAGTTTGCACACCCTTGGAGTGAAAAAAACAAAAACAAAAAAAAAAAACACTAATAGCATGCCTGGTTTTGATGATGATGTTCATGCATTTATTGTTACTTTATGGTTGTATTATTTTAAAGTTTAAATATCTTTTTGTTCTGGATCGAATAACATCTGTCTACTCATCGGCTTGTACAGCTGCCTCAATTCTGGGCAGCTTTTGACTGAGTGACATTTCAGCTAGCATCATCACTTCACAGCTCCAGGGTCCTTGGTTCAGCCATGACTTTGGCTTCTTGTCACTTGTTGCTGGGTATACCGCTTTATCGTGTGTATTCATGGGGGTGGGCCTGGCGCCTATCAGGATACACCCTGAACGGGGTGCCAATCCTTCGCACAAGAGCACCACACACACACACACACACACACACACACACACACACACATACTCATTCACACACTACGGGTCGTCCAGGAACGCCAATCAGCATAACCTGCACCAAGAGAACACGTGAACTCCGTGCATACAGACCTGATGCGGGAATCGAACTCATAACACTGGAGGTGCAAGGCGACCCTGATAACCCAGCTAACAGTTTCCTCCTAGGTGAGAAGTTTAGAAGTTTGCTAATAAAAGTTTTTTTAGTTTTACCTAATAAACCTGAGAGTCGACCGTCTCATGTTGTGTTTTATACAAAGACTAATATGCAAGACGTTAAGGGTAGTTTTTCCTTGTTAGAGGTATTAACGAACACTTGGAATACCTGAGGCTCCTGTGATGTCCATGGCTTTCAGGTTCCTAGCTTTGATGATCGTAATGGTGAGTCGGCCCGCGGTCGGAAGATAGCAGAGTGAAAACATCAGGTCTCCCAAGTCCACGTTATCCTGCAACACACACGGATATTCTCAACAACTTACGCCTTCTAATGTGATGCGTATTACAGTACAACATATCAAAGCAAATGATTTCCATTACGCCATAACCCAGTACAGAAACAAATCGCTCTGAGCTCATTATCATTATCAGCCGGATAAGACACCCTCTCGCGCTTTCTTCAGAAGGTGTCAGGAATCCAGATGAGATGCCAGATCTGATCAGACAAAAAAGGAAACCACCAGCTGCTGGAACACCCGAGTCCTGGAGGTGCGGATGCCCTAGAGTGAGAGATTCTGACCCAGGGGCGAGAAGAGGAGAAGATATTCCGGCGTGTGTAAACCTGACCAGTCGGTTGCGTTTGAACGCTTTCTGAGGCGTTCAGTAAATCAGGGAATCCTGCACCTTTGCCTGCGTTCGTTTTCCATTTGACACCCACATGAGGAGCGCGGCTCTCTTATTAATTAACGCCTGTCTTAAAATAGAACAATTTTCACAAGAACACCACACAATGGATTCACAGAAACACAGAAAGGCTTTGATTACTAAAAAAAAAAGGTAAGCAGTCCATATGTAATGAACGCAGGGGCTGTCTGACGTGGCACCTCAAATGGGGGATGAAATTTAATCCGTGAACTCTCATTCATTCATTTAATTTCAAAACGTCAATATGCTGCCTTTGTCACAGTCCTACAGTAATAGTGACAGACCTGACCGTATGTCACACACCTGCTGTACATGCTTTATTATACCTTGATGTTGCACTGGGTTCCAAGTCAATTTAGTCTTAAAACAAAAATAATTCTCGGCCACAAAAACATTTACAGCACAAATGCAGAGATAGAATTTTAAGAAAAACCTTACATTTGACAAGATATCACTCGACTTTCTGCTTTTTCCTCACCTCAGCTTGCTTAGCATGGCAAAGTCAGAATACTCGGCCATTAAAGAGTCTGTAAAGCAGGGATCTTCAAATCCAGTCCCGGAGGCCCCGTACCCAGGACAGTTTGTAATTCACCAACACCTAAACACACCCACTGGACTGGGCAATATAACAGATTTGTTGAATCAGCTTTTTTGAGCTTAGGAATCATTTAAATGTGTCAGACCCTCTATGACTGGATTGCAACAGCCCTACTATATTAAGATTTAAAAGGTACATAATAAAGATACATTTCGTGGGCTGAGTCCTTTGAAAGACGCACGTGAACAGAGATTATGCCATATCGTCATGACTACGGCCGTCCTATTTCGATTGCTATAATGCTGGATCCGTTGTGGCCCAAACTATCACAAGATTCTTTGAGAGAGAGATGACGGCAGACACTGGACCCGAGGATTCATGTATTATGTAAAGATAAGGTTCGTCTTTTTAAAATATACAAGTAATTTACATGAAATTCACTTAATGAGAGACATGTTTTTATGAAATGGGGTGCACTTATACACAACATTAACCATCGACACCTGCCTCCAACCTATGCCAATATATTAACTATGATCTTTGTGATTTCACTACGGTGGCTGTGAAGTGCAAAACAAATTAACAAAACGAAAACGAAATAACAAATTAAAAACCACAATAACAAAACCCAAAACAAAATAACAAAACGCAAAACAAAATAGCAAAACGCAAAACAAAATAAAACATTCAAAAACAAAATAACAAAAAACCCAAAACAAAATAAAACATTCAAAAACAAAATAACAAAACCCAAATTAAAACAACAAAACCCAAAACAAAATAAAACATTCAAAAACAAAATAACAAAACTAATTTGTTATTTTGTTTTGCGTTTTGTTAATTTGTTGTCGGTTTTGCTATTTTAATTTTTAGTTTGTTATTTTGGTTTTGATGTTTTGATTTGTTATTTTGTTTTTGGGTTTTGTTAATTTGGTTTGCACCTCTCGGCCGTTCAGAAACGAACCGGAAAAGGTAGGTATAGTTTGCGAATGAAATTCTTAAACGCTGATTGGACGAGACATCTGTCACTCAAGATATACAGGAAGTACTGTAGCGGCGGTAGATTCGTGTGTGTATGAACATGTACTGTCCTTATTGCGGTTTCAAATATGGCGTTCTGCCAAATTTTTGCAGTTCTTGTGGAAAAAAATATTTCGCTTTTAAAAGAGACACAGCAGTTCGCAAACTAATCTTTATACCGTGAAATGTCATCAGCATATCAAAAATCACGGCATACGAATGTCCGTCCTCAAAGTAACGCTGAATAAATTCCATTTCCTTGCTTTCTAATGAAAAATTTTATTATTTTCTTAGTTTTGCAGACCGAAAAAATGGTTTAAAAGTGAAGCAGAACACACAAGAAACAAAGTTAGAGACACAATTTCCTACTTCCTGTTTATCTTGAGTGACAGGTGTCTCGTCCAATCAGCGGTAAGAATTTAATTCGCAAACTATACCTACCTTTTCCGGTTCGTATCTGACTGGCCGAGAAGTGCGATACAAATTAACAAAACTCAAAACAAAATAGCAAATTCAAAACCAAATGAACAAATCTGAAAACAAAATAACAAAACCAAAAAAACAAATTGTTATTTGTTAATTTGGTTTTGAATTTGCTATTTTGTTTTGAGTTTTGTTAATTTGTTTTGCACTTCACGGCCACCGTATTTTACAGACCATTTATACTTCATATTCGACTGGCACGACTAGGCCATATCCCCATGAAGACCACCTACACCGTGTTCTTTGACGGATACGGTCCCCAGGTTGGGATATCCTAAAAGAGTCTTGAACCCGGTCTTGCTTTGGCGTAAAAATCTTTGGCGCAGTGTTAAAGTGCTCGCCGTATCGTCCGGAGATCGCTGGTTTGATTTCCAGGTGACGCTGTAGCCTGTCGCAGCCGAGGGCCTAGCGCGAGCGGAGAGCGCTGTCCTCTGAGTGTGTTACTCCGCCCC
This sequence comes from Clarias magur, assembly GCA_013621035.1. Classification (NCBI taxonomy): domain Eukaryota; kingdom Metazoa; phylum Chordata; class Actinopteri; order Siluriformes; family Clariidae; genus Clarias; species Clarias magur. The sequence goes on along the minus strand of QNUK01000647.1, from coordinate 307,914 downwards.
CAATGGTGCGTGAGCGAGCGGTTCAAAAAGATGCGGACGGATGGCGTCACGTGGTTCGAAGGAAACGTGTGATGGTCTTCGGCCCTGCCTGACTCACTGGTAGTAGTAGACTTAACGTGGGAGCCCCCTAGTGTCGGGGAGGAATTGGACATACAGAAATTTTGCAACAGAGATCTCCCTCAAGCTTTAGATTGTCCATCTGTATCCCGGCTGTGGATCAAGTTGTAAATCATTGTGCACGTAAGCTTAAATTGCTTTCTAATGCGCACTTGCACAAGCACACAGATACAGTAGCAGAACTTCCACTGGCTCCTAATTATCCACTGATACACCTACATTAATGGAAACCACGAGATTAGAGCAGATGATAATGTTCCTAAGAGCAGATTAGATCTCGTTCTATGAATATTACCGAGAGGCGGATCGGTCTGTACCATCCTAATGCAGTCCTGCGTGAAAGCCTTTCTCATGCTGTATATCTCGAGGCACTCATAGAGAATACAAATATCAATTCAAAAGGCCAACTTCTACTGAGATTCCGGACTCCTGCCTAACACATCCATCTCCTGCGTGTACCCGGAGAGCTCCAAGGGTGTATTAAGGTAAATGATCCCCTCGTTATGGGGATTCGGGGAGGTCTGGGACCCTCAGGTCTTTCTCTCAGTAGGATATTTTATTTATTATCAGTAGTAAAAGGTCATGCAGGCCTAGCTGCAGAGACAGGCTCATTATCAGGATGAGGCCCCCTGACTGTGCCTGTCAGACTGGGAACAACGCTTATTACAACCCAACAGGGGGGATACGCTGCTGCAGCTGCACTCAGGTACAATACATGTACATTAATTTATACCGAGTATAACAGAGTTGGAGCAGGAGCTGAGTGTGTCATGAAAGTTTCTAAAAACTTCTAAAAATTGAAGATTAACAAGTCTGACATGGTTGTCGGAAGGACAAAAAAAAAAAAAAAAGAAAAAGAAAAAATCCCACATCCAGGACGTTGCGTCTGCCAGGGTGAGTCTGCGAAATTCGAATGCGAAATTCCTGTTAAATAATATATAATGTTTTCTGTAAGTTGACAGTGAGTTTTGGATAAATCGGATCAAAAAGAGCAAGAGTTCACATCATTATTACAAACACTAACTAAATGTTTATGTCCGTTTCAATTAAAATCTAGAAGGGTTCCTATGAAGTGACTCTAATCGAATCTGTGATGTGTTTTCCATCATAAACAAAAGAGCAATGGGTTGCGTCATTTTCAACAAGTTAAAAATAGGCAATAAAGCCACTCATACCTGTATGCAGTTGCTGCCTACTCTATTCTAATGTCAGTTGGGACCCAGGATATGATATTTAGCTCTTCTGAACTCCAAACTATGAATGTAACAGTCAGAAATGAATTATATGTTATATAGCACATATCCAGTCTCCTCCGAAAGTATTGGAACAGCAAGGCCAATATAGTGACACCGCGGCCTTAAAAAAATTTCCTCTTAAGAATGAAACTTAGAAAGAAATTTGCCTCGGTATCCAAAACATTTTCGGCATACCGGCGAATGAACCCGAGCCGTTGTGTCAATGGGAAACCGAGCGAAGCGAGTTGACATATTGTGTGATGTCTATTTATTCCATATTTAACTTCATTTACAATCAATGTTTTGATTGTTTTTATATGCATTTGCAAAAACATGACTGTAGTGTTGGTAATGATGGTAATATTTCTGTGTGGCTGGAACGGATTAACTGCATTTACATTATTTCCTATGGGGAAACGCGTTTAATAAAAAAAAAAAAGATTCGCCTCCAGAACGGATTAAATTCATATGCCGAGTTATAGCTGTGTTTAGTTTTTTTGTCCTACACTGAAGACATATGGGTTTGCGATTGAAACGAGGATGAAACCAGACAGCAGATTTTGATCTTTTGTTTTGTGGGTAATTACGTTTACGATCTATTTCATTATTTGATCTCAAACCCAAATATATACTATAGTAGTATAGTGTGCCAAGCTCCACATATATATTTAACACATAACCACATTGTTGAGTCTTTTTCTATAACAGCACGCCAAAAAAGTCATTAGTCTGAATGCAAAGTGACGTTTCACCAGTTTTGTTTAACTGTGTGTAAACGTTTCTAGGACTCGGCCTCTTTCTGTGGCAAATCCAAGGGTTGGGCTTTTCCTCCCCTCAGTCTCGCTAATTGAATCACGCCCTTCCGTCTGTAGACTATAGGATAACAGTCGCCTCCATTCTCATAAGCACTTAAATCAAGTCAGCTGTGAAATTATGGTCACTCGCGAGCTGTCAATGAGATTACGGCACGGTTGTGCAGAGGTTCAATATTGGCTAAGAGAGAGTGCAGGCAGTCCATCTTGGGTGATTATCTGGACTCACAAGTCCCTCTGGAGCTCCTCGAACACTTCTAGTCTGTTTTAAAAAGCCTTTAAAGGTGTGCGTCATCGCAAATATACTGACATGGACTGCTTATGATAAGCGCATAATGAATAGAGGTATGTACTGTAAGAATAATATAAATGTAACCAGGATAACTTCATATCACTGAATCTTTTATCTACACTACTGTGGAAAGGTTTTTTTTTTTATGTGATCTAATAAATATGTCTGTACTCATATGATTTATTGAAACAATACATAGCGTACAACTATAAGTCAAAAGAGCTGCTACCTACTGTATTATTATTATAGGAAAATTTTACTTGATTTTAATAACAAAAAAAAATCTGTTGATTTTGCTATTGGTAATTATATATTTTTATGTATATAGTTATGAAGCTGTTTATTAACAGAAAAAAGTTAATTTAATCAAACAAACATTTAGACAGTAAAAACGTACAAAACGAACAAAACATTTGCAGAACAACATATCTCAACCTCTTTAAGTTGTACTGGGTTACACGAAGAAAAAAAAACCAATCAAAACAAACAAACAAACAAAGAAAATATATAGCTACAAATATTTTAAATTCAATACTAGAGATTCAATACTAGCTAACATTTCAGCAATTTGGAATAGCGCTGTTGTTATTAGCCTTATCAGCCCAAACCTTAAATTAATGTGCGATCTGAAGTGAATTTTTTTGTTAAATGTTTTGCTTTAAGCAAATTTAACAGTTAACACTTTTCTAACTTCAGTTTAAGTAAATAAGTAAAGAATTTCAACTTTTTTTTTTTTTTTTTAGGATTATTGCACTTTTACTACCAGGTAACAACCAAATAACGACAATGTGTGGTCCAAATGACACCAAATTGGGAAAATGTAATGGAAAAAAAAAAAAACACACACAAAAAGAGAAAGGTAAGTGAACAAATCTAAAGAAAAAAAAAGGCAGACAAAAAAAAAAAAAAACAGCAAACAATCTGGGATGTAAAATACTGGAATTAGCAAATAGCAAAGGAAACAGCAAATGGCTCAGAATTGCAGAGAGTAAAGTAGGTAAGACTTTAGAGTATAGTCTAGTAGAGTCCGCAAGTATTAACAGTCTATCGATATAAATAAAAGAAAGGTTTTGTTTGTACATTGGTCAGAACTCGCGCTCTCAATTATATCTTTACATTTCATATATTGAAGGACGCGAAACCAGTCTCAGAAAAATTTCTGTCTGTCTGTCCGTCTGTAGGTCTGTATGTCTGTCTGTCTGTCCAGCCAGATTTTGTCGCAGCATCACGTAGAACTGGCTGGTCACAATTTAATGAAACGTTTGCAATACTTATCTGCCTTATATCTACCTTAAGTTTAAACTGCACCATAAGTGAAATCAAACAGTTACAGTTACAGTTATGTGCCGGATAATAATCTGCTTTAAAATAAGCTACTTTCTCAATGTAAACAAACACCTGTATCAATAGATATTAATTAAAAAGATAAACAGAGATCATTTTTTTTCCTGGGAGAAGTTGATGTTTTCACCACTGAAAAAATAATTCTAATATTTTTTTTTAACGCACTTGTCAGGGATAACCCCTAGAGGGCGCCAAAGCGCCCTCTAGACAAGTTTGTGTAGTTCTTTTGATGTTCTTTTGGTTACTTCATTTCCCAGTTCTCAACTCGGTCAGGTCACGTGGGCGCGCACCTGATCCGAGTTGATCATTAAGTTCATTATAAAAGGTGTGTTTAAGTTCTAGTTTGCGTCTTGCATTTGTTACAGTAAGCTTAAAGTGTATGTCGTGTCTTAATTCGTGTTTTGGTTTCATTTATTCAAAGTATATCTGTTTCTGTTTATTTCCATGTTTTTTATGTTAATAAATAAAACATCGTTTTCCCTGAACCACCTGGAGCCTCTTGCAGTTATGCCTCGCACCTCGAGACGCACCACGAAACGTGACAGAATGCAAGACCGTAAAAAAGGCATAGCAGAGGAGCCCTTCCCCCGGGAGATTCTTTTGGGGGGGGCAACGATGTTTGAAGCTTGGGAATCCGACGCGGAGAGCAGGAGGAGAACCAAGCGGCGTAGTAGAAAACCGGACAGGAAGGAGCAGGAGGAGCTGAGACGGCAGCAAGACTGGGATGGCTGCCGGCTGGCGATACGGCGCACGCCGTTCAGAGGTGGAGCAGCTCGGGGTGACATGAGTCCCCGCACCGGCCGGAGTGCAGAGACCAGGCGGTCCAAACGCGGCGGTGACCAGGGTGAAAGGACACCCCAAAGCGTGCGGCTACAAGGAACGGCGTGTGGGCGGTATGCACAGCCGGGAGCAGCCTCCCAGCTGGACTGGAGCAGCGTTGGGCGGAGAGCCGAAGAGAATGAAGGGCGCATCCGTAACCTGCAGGAGCAGGTAGCTGACCTCCAGGATATGCTGATGCAGCTGCGCCTCGAGGAAGGTCCAGACCTGCCAGCTCCTTTCCCGCCGTACAGCGACGACGAAGACGGGGAGCTCTACTACAAAGCTTTCAAGGATGACAGCGGCGAGCTATACTATTTGCTATATAGTGTCGACGACGAAAGCGAGCTCAGCAGCGGCGACGATGAAGACGAGCTCCTTTTTCCGCCGCACATCGGCGGCGACGACAGCGAGCTCTATATTCTGCCGCGTAGCTGCTTCGTCGACAGCGAGCTGCCGCCGTTGTCATGCGCCGCCGAGGACAGCGAGCTTCCTCTTCCTCCGCCGCCGCCTTCATGCGTCGCTGAGGATCATGAGCTCCTTCCTCTTCCTCTGCCGTCGCCTTCATGCGCCGCCGAGGACAGCGAGCTTCCTCTTCCTCTGCCGTCGCCTTCATGCGCCGCTGAGGACAGCGAGCTTCCTCTTCCTCCGCCGTCGCCTTCATGCGCCGCTGAGGATAGCGAGCTTCCTCCTCTTCCTCCGCCGTCGCCTTCATGCGCCGCTGAGGATAGCGAGCTTCCTCCTCTTCCTCCGCCGTCGCCTTCATGCGCCGCTGAGGACAGTGAGCTTCCTCTTCCTCCACCGCCGCCTTCATGCGTCGCTGAGGATCATGAGCTCCTTCCTCTTCCTCTGCCGTCGCCTTCATGCGCCGCTGAGGACAGCGAGCTTCCTCTTCCTCCGCCGTCGCCTTCATGCGCCGCTGAGGATAGCGAGCTTCCTCCTCTTCCTCCGCCGTCGCCTTCATGCGCCGCTGAGGACAGCGAGCTTCCTCCTCTTCCTCTGCCGTCGCCTTCATGCGCCGCCGAGGACAGCGAGCTTCCTCTTCCTCCGCCGCCGCCTTCATGCGCTGCCGAGGTCAGCGAGCTCCATCCTCTTCCTCCGCCGTCGCCTTCATGCGTCGCTGAGGATCATGAGCTCCTTCCTCTGCCGTCGCCTTCATGCGCCGCCGAGGACAGCGAGCTTCCTCTTCCTCCGCCTCCGCCTTCATGCGCCGCCGAGGACAGCGAGCTTCCTCTTCCTCCGCCGCTGCCTTCATGCGCCGCCGAGGTCAGTGAGCTGCCTCTTCCTCCTCCGCCGTCGCCTTCATGCGCCGCTGAGGACAGCGAGCTTCCTCTTCCTCCACCGCCGCCTTCATGCGTCGCTGAGGATCATGAGCTCCTTCCTCTTCCTCTGCCGTCGCCTTCATGCGCCGCTGAGGACAGCGAGCTTCCTCTTCCTCCGCCGTCGCCTTCATGCGCCGCTGAGGATAGTGAGCTTCCTCCTCTTCCTCCGCCTCCGCCTTCATGCTCCGCCGAGGACAGCGAGCTTCCTCTTCCTCCGCAGTCGCCTTCATGCGCCGCCGAGGACAGCGAGCCGCCTCTTCCTCCGCCGCCGCCTTCATGCGCCGTTGAGGTCAGCGAGCTGCCTCTTCTTCCTCCGCCGCCGCCTTCATGCGCCGTTGAGGTCAGCGAGCTGCCTCTTCTTCCTCCGCCGCCGCCTTCATGCGCCACTGAGGTCAGCGAGCTGCCTCTTCTTCCTCCGCCGCAGCCGTCACACGCCAATGAGGATAACGAGCTTCCTCTTCCTCCGCCGCCGCCGTCATGCGCCGCCGAGGACATCGAGCTTCCTCTCCCTCCGCCGCCCTGTGTCAATGAGGACGGCGAGCATCCACTACCTTCGCCGCCCTACGTCAACGAGGACGGCGAGCTTCCTCCATCTCCGCTGCCCTGCTTCAACGGGGGCATAAAGCCACCTGGCCCACAGGACATAGGTGCCAGCCTCTGGATGAGAGGGGCGGACGTTGGACCCTGGGGGGGATGCCCTGGACCTCCTGTGGCGCCTCGGAGTTGCGCCCTTTGAGGGGGGGTTATGTCAGGGATAACCCCTAGAGGGCGCCAAAGCGCCCTCTAGACAAGTTTGTGTAGTTCTTTTGATGTTCTTTTGGTTACTTCATTTCCCAGTTCTCAACTCGGTCAGGTCACGTGGGCGCGCACCTGATCCGAGTTGATCATTAAGTTCATTATAAGAGGTGTGTTTAAGTTCTAGGTTGTGGTCTTGCATTTGTTACAGTAAGTTTAAAGTGGATGTCTCGTCTTTATTCGTGTTTTGGTTTCATTTATTCAAAGTATATCTGTTTCTGTTTATTTCCATGTTTTTTATGTTAATAAATAAAACATCGTTTTCCCTGAACCACCTGGAGCCTCTTGCAGTTATGCCTCGCACCTCGAGACGCACCACGAAACGTGACAGCACTGGAGTCGTTTTAAGACAAAACTTTATCTAACCTAATTTTTTCGATTTCTTATCTGTGTGAATTTGTCTGAGTATAACTAAGTACTAAGTTATGCTAAATACAACTTAGCATAAATACGGCGTAAACATAAACCTTCCTATAATTTCTCTTTTCCATTGATTGTAACAAGATGAAATGACAGTAGATTCAAAATCTTTCTTGCTGTGAACTAGGTAACTGTGGCACAATTTCCTAATATTTAGTCACCAATCCAGTGGAAACAAGTACCATATAATGTTGTGGTAAAATTACAGTATAAAAAATTTCTTAGTTCATCTTAGTTACAAACAGACATGTATGTGGGTTCAAACTAAAATAATGATATCACTGATTACATTAAAGCTGATCAGCTTATTTACCTCTACAACAACTAGTCTCCAAATAAGTAATCGGGTGTGTTTTTTTTAAAGTAGGTTAGTACTGTAATCAGGTGATATGGACCTCTGGTGGTGTGGAGTGAGTTTGTCAAGTAGTGGCGTAACAGACTATAGTGATCCATCATCCATATCAAACTCTCTCCAGCACAGGTTAATATCAAAGTTTAACCACCCTAGTGCAACATACAGTTTTACCGCTGCTGTATATGGAGTTCGATTTTGTCCCCATTGCTAAGCGAAAAAACTCTCCTTCGCATGGGCACAAATTATATTTTTACTTGATCAAACTCTCCTGTGCTGCAATTCTATCTCATGTTTGCTTTGTTGTCACCAGGGTTGCCAGATCACACTGATAGAATCCTGCATAGGCAGTGCTGAAACCCACCCACTCTAATAAAAAAATGAATAATAGATTTGAATTAGATTTTATATTATAACTCATAGCGTAGGTCAATTATGTATAGGTACATACTTTGTTTCATTCAAATGAGCCTTTTTGTAACCAACCTGAAACAGATTATTCCAGCAGAAGATGAGAACAAAGCAGCTCAATTACTTGGAGACCACCCAATCTGGCAACACATATTATTAATGTCATTCCCCGTCACATTTTATTTAAATACTGGATGTCTGGAATGTTGATTTCATTTAAGACCATGGACAAAAAAAAATATTTTTTACTCTATACGAGTAAGAAAAGACTTTTAGAACCTTTGACCTCTGAACATTTCTTCCAGTAGTCTTGACGTCTGTCGTGGCTTAAACACTGATGCAAACGTAAATAAGATCACATATTAGCAGAGTAAAATGAACAGCTTTATACTGGTCCTGCGGAGAGTGTCTTTGTATACACACGTGGACAAAATTGTTGGTACCCTTCGGTCAATGAAAGAAAAACTCACAATGGTCACATAAATAACTTTAATCTGACAAAAGTAATAATAAATAAACATTCTATGAATGTTAACCAATGAAAGTCAGACATTGCTTTTCAACCATGCTTCAACGGAATTATTAAAAAAAATAAACTCATGGAACAGGCCTGGGCAAAAATGATGGTACCCCTAGAAAATCCTGAAAATAATGTGACCAAAGGGACATGTTAATTCAAGGTGTGTCCACTAATTAGCATCACAGGTGTCTACAATCTTGTAATCAGTCAGTGGGCCTATATATAGGGCTCCAGGTCGTCACTGTGTTGTTTGGTGACATGGTATGTACCACACTCAACATGGACCAGAGGAAGCGAAGGAAAGAGTTGTCTCAGGAGATTCGAAAGAAAGTTATAGACAAGCATGTTAAAGGTAAAGGCTATAAGACCATTTCCAAGCAGCTAGATGTTCCTGTGACTACAGTTGCACATATTATTCAGAAATTTAAGATCCATGGGACTGTAGCCAACCTCCCTGGACGTGGCCGCACGAGGAAAATTCATGACAAATCAAAGAGACGGATAATCCGAATGGTAACAAAAGAGCCCAGAAGGACTTCTAAAGAGATCCAAGGTGAACTTCATGCTCAAGGAACATCAGTGTCAGATCGCACCATCCGTCGTTGTTTGAGCCAAAATGAACTACATGGGAGACGACCAAGGAGGACACCATTGTTGAAAACAAATCAGAAAAAAGCCAGACTGGAATATGCCAAACTACAGTACATGTTGACAAGCCACAAAGCTTCTGGGAGAATGTCCTATGGACAGATGAGACAAAAATGGAACTTTTTGCCAAGGCACATCAGTTCTATGTCCACAGGTCGAAAAATGAAGCATATGAAGAAAAGAACACTGTCCCTACTGTGAAACACGGAGGAGGCTCTGTTATGTTCTGGGGCTGCTTTGCTGCATCTGGCACAGGGTGTCTTGAATCTGTGCAGGGTACAATGAAATCTCAAGACTATCAAGGGATTCTAGAGAGAAATGTGCTGGCCAGTGTCAGAAAGCTGGGTCTCAGTCGCAGGTCATGGGTCTTGCAACAGGACAATGACCCAAAACACACAGCTAAAAACACCAAAGAATGGCTAAGAGGAAAACGTTGGACTATTCTAAAGTGGCCTTCTATGAACCCTGACCTCAATCCTATTGAGCATCTTTGGAAGGAGCTGAAACATGCTGTCTGGAAAAGGCACCCTTCAATCCGGAAACAACTGGAGCAGCTTGCTCATGAGGAGTGGAGAAAATACCTGCAGAGAGGTGCAGAAGTCTCATTGACAGTTACAGGAATCGTTTGATTGCAGTGATTGCCTCAAAAGGTTGTGCAACAAACTATTAAGTTAGGGGTACCATCATTTTTTTCCAGGCCTGTTCCATGAGTTTATTTTTTTTTATAATTCTGTTGAAGCATGGTTGAAAAGCAATGTCTGACTTTCATTGGTTAACATTCATAGAATTCTTATTTATTATTACTTTTGTCAGATTAAAGTTATTTCTGTGACCACTGTGAGTTTTTCTTTCATTGACCGAAGGGTACCAACAATTTTGTCCACGTGTGTATGTATGCGATTACACTTACTGTAGAATGTCATCACGTATCTCAGGGCAGGAAGATATCCCTTTTTTGCGGATGTGAACATTCCTGACAGCTCATTTGGTATCAGTAAATCATCCTGATTGACCTTTCACTCGTCCTTCAATATCTGTCTCTGTGTCTCCTTCTCTCTAGCTTGGAGTAATGGATTGACCTTTACATATATTAACTGGCTTGTGTTTTATTTATAGGTGGCCCCGGGATTACAGGACAAATTCGACTGATCAAACACGATGATTTACACACGGTACAGCAGAACGTTATTACGGATTTCGTGTTTGGGTTTGAAATGGCAGTAAGAAATGTATTCATTATTTCTAAAAGCATTTTTTTTCTGTTTAAATTGCCTCGCCATGCCATATACAATTCAGTCTCATTTATACCGATACAAAGGATGAATAAAAGCTTAACGACGTCAATACAACTGATTAGACCAGATTGGTGGAAATAAAAAGACAAATGCTCTTAGAATCTTTTTTCCAATAATGTAAACAGAGTGCAAAGTAAAGAGTCAGGTTTGTCAATGGGCGATGGCCATCAGGGACAGACACGCCGAATGAGACAGACAGCTGAAGTTCAGGTTTAATTCAGAAATGAGATTTGCACCAGTATAAGCCTGCAATTTATTTTAAACGGTCTTTGTAAATTATTTCTTGTCAAAACTGAGATGATCCTAATAAAGATCTTTTCTGCATTCTATAGCACACTGTGTAATAACTTCTTTTCGATGTTGATGAAGATGGATAACGTTCATCTAATGATAGACAAGACAGAAATGACGGAGCTGGCTTTACAAATCCTTGTGCTTGATTCTCTGCCTAAGAGATCAAAACTGGTCCTGGTTTCATGATCACTGATAGTAACAGCATCACAGGACCTACATCTTTTATTGCTCTCTAATTATACACTAATGCTAGTCGCATGGGTCACAGCGTACAAAATAAATCATTATCATTCAGTTCTGGTTCAACCAGTGTTCATCATTTACTGTTTAATATTTTCGTCTCATCTTTGTTAAATGGCAGCTCATCAAACCCATAGAATTTTAGCCATTACCTTTTTTTCAGATTTTCTAATAAATATATACAACGGTACCTCGGATTATAGGAAATTGATCTGTTCAGGAGACGAGTTCATGAGGCGAAATGTTGTATTGCGAAACGCATTTTCCCATAGGAAATAATGTAGATGCAGATAATCCGTTCCAGCCACCCAAATATATTCTATTAATATATAATATTACCGATCTCAAACACTATAGTCATTTCTGTTTATAAAGAAATCTAAGCATTTACAAAAAGCATGTTAATGAAGTGAACTATACAATAAATAGACATTAAACCTCACTTAACCATAATTTGATTCCTCCTGAAAAAGGATGCTTTAAAAAACAAACTGAAATTGGCTCCGTTTTCTTTTTGCTGATGTGCTTCATAACATGACCAAAAACGAGTTTTGAACAGCTCCTGGACGCACACTCAACTTCATATATGCGCGACCGGGTGGCCGCCTCGAGAATGCTTCGTACGCCGAGGCACGTTTCTTGCAAAATTACAGTTCATGAGGGGAAAATGAAAAAGGCCAGGTGATTGAATGCCGAGGTACCCCTGTGTTTTTTTTTTTTGTTTTTTTTTTGTAGGGACAGTGATGTCTCAATGAGTTTCTGATCGGAATGTTAGCAGTTCGAACCCCAGATTTGCTACTGTAGGTTGCTACTATTGGGCCCCTGAGCAAGACCCTTAAGTAAAAATGGATAATCCTGTGCCCTGATTAAGAAGAATAAAGGCTGAACTTGAGAACTATAGGGCTTAAGATTGTGCAGTATAGAATGATATGTATTCATGTATACAAACATGACTGAACAAAAAATGTAAAAATGGGTCACATATATAGCACAGATACACATGATCACATGTTTTTATGGTTGTTTTTGATTTATATATATATATATATAAATTCCAGAAGACTTAGGGCACAAGGCAGGGTACAACCTGGACAGGGTGCCAATCCATCACAGGACACACATACACACACTGCGGCCAATTTGGGAATGCCAGTTAACCTAACTTAACCTACATGTCTTTGGACTGTGGGAGGAAACCCATCAAGCACTGGGAGAACATTCCAACTCCATGCACACAGAAATGGGAATCGAACCCAGCGGGGAATCGTACCCTGACCCTGGAGGTGCAAGGCGACAGTGCTAACCACTACACCACTGTGCCACCCCCGACACAAAACTGTGCCGCTTAAATTGAACACAACCTACATATCACAGAAACATTTGAACATTTTCCCTCCTTCTTAAAGCTGTCTGCTCATGATTCTGAGGGGACTAGACTTGTTTAAACTTCTAAATGTGAAAATGAGGAGGATTGAAGTGCACAGAAACCTTAATCATGGAATTGAGAACTGTGTACAAAGAGTGCGAAAAGCACGTGCGAACGCCAAACGTTTTCATCTTCCTCAATAGACCTGACATCACTTTCATCTTTCGGAAGAGCAGGGAAACACTTTCCTCTGTAGTATTACCGCCGGGGGTTCTTACGCCCACTTGTGCCATGCGACTGTGTAGAAAAAGTGTAACTAATGAAAACCACATGCAAATTTCAAATATCCTCGAATTCTGATTCTTTTTTTAGAACGAGCGTTAGCCGGTGTTCACTTCAAATCCATACATTTAACCTATTTATGTCTAATATAATAATTACGTTATGCAGATATGAGGCCAAATCCAAAATGTAGGTAGAACTAACTTCTTTTGCATGTAGGGCATCATATACATAAATCAGGTCTCTTGAAAAATGATTTATGTATTTATGAAGATAATCTGGATGGTCTAAAGCTGCATGTCCCAACAGATATGACCTATATATACAGTACGAGGATTGGAAAGGCCTCGGATGCTTGCTACTATGAGACTTTGAAGCAAACATCTGGGATCCCGAACAAGATGCCAGTGGCGGTTTAGATGGCTGCAACACATTAAAATCAAAGCTTGTATAACTACAGGATGGAGGTGTTCCAGGGATGTTACCCCAGTGGTTTTCGTCCCTTTTGTTTCTTGCTTTGCCAGCCGTCCCATTGGACTTACCCTAAATCACTCTACAGCAACCTCTATTTCTGGTAGACTCAGTGCTGGTAGAAACTGCACTGTGGTACATTTATGGAGGGTTTTACAGTAACCACAAGGTGCTCGTGGGAAAACAAAAATCCTCCAAGTACCGTGCAATCCGCTACTGTATTAAACATGTTTTCGTTGCTACTTCTTGCTGCTGTTTCTACTGTAGAATGTTCCTAACTTTATCAAACAAGAAAATGTTGCTCGGGAGCAAGTGTAAGAGATTTCCTGAGAGACGTTATTAAATCGTGTATAAGGTTGTGGGGAAACAGATCTTTTGTTCAACCAGCTTGTGTGATACAAGATTTATACCGTGATACATTTTTTAGTCCAGGTTATCAGACCATGAATACAGTATTTCACACACTCCTACTACGCTCTCGCATGTTTCACGAGTGCTAACAGATGCAAAGGGGTGAGCCGTCAATGCTGGATGAAGGCAAACGACAGTACCGACATATGCTCAGGAAACTAGCCAACTGTTTTTAATAACCATCCTGTGTAATCTTATGTGGGAGGTTTTTGCTAGTCGATCTCCGCTCCTATCCTCTCCTCTCCTCTCCGCAACCCAGACCGTCTACATAACCCTGAATATGTAGACGGTTACTGATAGCAGCAGAAAGAGAGAGGATTGGTATTTGCACAGGGTTTGGCTTGATGGGCAAATTTAATCGCCCTGCTGGCACATTTCCATAGGAAAAATGGATCCCCACTTATCTCGGTTAGAAGCCATAAACAAGACAGTTTCCCATTTGTGTTTAAGAGCTTCATGGACCAGGAAGTGTTCTAATTGGACAGGAACAGAGACTTGTGTTGCCGTGATCACCATTTAAGTATATCTGAACTACCACGCAGTATAAAACATACAGTACACTATACTCATAACATATCGCCTTTGCGTGCCCCGCTTTCCAGCACTATGGACAGCAACCGAATCAAACAGTACATGTCATGGTAAAGTATGTGTCGTATTAGTGTGACCTAGTATAAAATATCTTATTTAATGCTGTACAGGTAAATAGTTTTAGTTGTGATAGGGAGAAACTCTTGCCAACCCCAAGCCCTTAATGTTACTAAAAGTTGGCTGCAGACCAGCAGATTGTTTTGGTGCTAAAAATCAACTCTGTTGCTGTAGCAATGAACAAGGCTACCGGAGGACTCCTGCCGAACCCTTGAGCAAGACTCTTAACTCTAAGCTGTAAAGGCTCTATGAAAATGTAAAGACAAAAAGCACTACAGGGCTTCTCGAAGGAGAGCTTTTAAAATGCATACAGAATATCTTGGGTTTCTGGTAGCCTTAATGTCTGTCAAGTGAATCTATTTAACTTCTAAAATTCTCATCTTATCAATTTCGCAGTTGTTTATCATACAGTATAATAACAACAGTAATAATGTGGAAAAAAATAACTTCAGTGAGAAATGTCAGAGTAAAGACGTTTGTTAAGAACGATTATCAAATGTTGGAAAGACAATGACCTATGCAGTTTATAAATGGTAAAGAGTTACATTTTATACATAATATCTAGATTTTATCGTTAACTCTGCAACCTGAATCCCAAAAACAAGTGCTTTATTTATGAGTGCAGCCCTACTGTACTTTGGGTACGAGTCCATAACTGAGGTGTCCCGCTGATATACTGTAGTTTTAAATTCTTACAGGTACTGTACTGTGTAGCCAAAAAGTGAAAGTGAGTAAAATAAACCACGGAGATAGTGGAAAGCTCTGTAAATCTTGTAAGTTTCTCTTTATGTTTCAACTTGTTTCAGGGTTGAATCCCAAAAGGCTCAAAATGAAAAGCTATTGTGCTATGTATGGTACAATCATTTGTTCCACACAACAAGTAGTGTCCTTGATCAGGGGTTAGAGAGGAATTTCACTGGGATTGTTAGCTTTATATCTCACGTCATGAACCTGTCAGAGTGCTGGCAGAAGCTCCTGCTCATGTCAACTAGCATTAATGGAAGATCGAGACAGAACGTGGATGGTTCAGAGGCAATTCGTAACAACTTAGAATTTAGTGTCATTTAGGGTGACATAACATAATCAAATGTGTTTTTTGGTTGTGGGTTTTGGCAGGTACCTGATCTCCCCTCTTTCCAGTACTATGGACAGCGACTGAATCTTTTACTGGTACACAGTACCGGTACTTTCAGTACATGCTTACTTTTACCCGCGTTGCTACAGCGTTTTAAATAAGGCATTTAAAAAGTAAAGTACAATGAAAATGTAAACAGCATTCTTTATAACATGTATCAGATAAATATCACAGAATGTTAAAGAAAACACTACTGTACAACCACAGTCTGCTACACGTTACCGTATTTACAGTATACCTTTCTTTCTTAAATATAATTAAGAAAGTACTTAAATGTTTTAATCCATTTATACCACTCTTGCTTGAAATATCCCTTTTTCATAATTCATCTATTATGAATAATGTACTTTTTGGTTTTCATTTACTTCACCTCGCTTGCTGAACACATTCAGCCCATGGAAAATATAATATTCTAAAATATTCTACGCGGCATCTAAATTTCTTTAAGATCACATTGAAGATCATCGCATGCAACCCATCATCAGTCAGGTTTTATAACATCACAACAAGAAAATACTTTTACTTTCCACTGATATTAAGAAATTGACTGATGAGGGGTTGAATGGGATAATTGGGTTCAAACCCATTACACAAATTATATGCTGATTTATTGATTTAACAAACTGAACGATTAGATTGTCCCTGAACGTCTTCATCGCATTAACAAGGATGCTAATTTTGTGTAATTCTTAACATCGTACTTCAAACTCTTTTTCAAACATGATTAATTATTTTAAAGCAAAGTAAATTAACTACATTGTGTGTGTGTGTGTGTGTGTGTGTGTGTCATAATACCTTTACTCCAAATTGTGTAATGCAGTATACAGTATGTTTATCATGTCTGCATTATTATGTACAAAACCATTCTCTATTTCCAACATAACGTACAATCTGATAAATAAATAACATTACAGAAGAATATTTAACTAAAGTGAACTTCTATTAAGACATATTAACTTTCTAACATCTCTGCTATCCATTATCATCTAAATGAGGATCATTTTGAGGCTAGTTCCTCTCAAGTTTTCAAGCCAAACCACTAAGTCATCGTTCCACCTGGTAGTAACCTTAAAAATACTTTAAGCACGAGAGTGATCAGGGAAGGACAGACACCTAGCGTCACTTCTACGGTTCTTCCTGAGCATTATTTGAACGAGATTCTGTACTTTTTTTTTACGCACAGTTACACACGATCCTCTATGGTACAAAATGGTCAGGATGACTAACAAGCTGAAGGCAGGAGTCTGTGACTCTAATTGGCTGAGCTGTCACGTTTGCCGAACCTACCAAGCTCTCATTAAAACCGGGGTAAACTGCTTCTAAATGTTTATCCGCCATATTGTTTCAGTTCGGGAATGTGTCCTGTTTAATAAAAATAAATAAATAAAATAAAAACGTGACACCTCTAAGCACCCGGAGTCTCATTACGGTCCCATTATCTTTCCCGACATTCGCAGTCCGCGGTGAAATAACGCCGAGAGCTGCTAGCATCATAACAGTGCAATTAGCATAATTTCATGGCCAGTCTCCATTTTTATTGCTTAACAAGGATGCGTTTGAGAACGCCACAGTGACTTGGCCTCGTAATCATGATGCTAATTAAAAAATAATTAAGAAATAATCCATGCCCTTAGAGCAACAGCAATAAATAAATAAATAAACAAACAAACAAACAAACAAACAAACTCTCATTTCCTTCGCTGTAAACCCTCAGTGCTCGTTTTAGCCCGGATCTTGGATTCATTCAGACCTTTGCTTCCTCTTAATGTCAGTTTGCCTACAGGTCGATTACATCATTTCCTGTAATTAAGAGCAAACAACATATATTTAAACCCTACACGGAACAGTTGCAGCCTTTTACAGGACCGCTGATGATACGATGAATGAAGACGCGCTTCGGCTCTATGCAATACGCCATCTCTGCGGTAATTACCCTCTTCATGATGTCACACAGAGACGATTCCTTCATAGCGGTGCAGCATTAAGCTGCATCCATTCTACACATCCTTGAGCAATTATCGATCCGGTTGTAATATTTCCATGCCGGAGTCAGCTGGCTTTGCTGCTGATGTGACGCGCCTTCTCTGAAAAAGTTGTTTTTAAAATTAGATAAAAAACAATCGAGAGCATTTGAGGCATGTATCATTGACCCAATTATGCATCGATTCTTTTGCATGTTGCCGTCAAAGTATGCAAATTTGTTTTGTGGTTTGTATAATCACACCTGGCACTTATGTCAATGCACATATTCATCCTATCGATTTCCAATACGTGTTCGAGACCCTTGGCTGGATAATAACGTAGCATCAGCTTTCTTAAAACTGTTATATGGTACAGTGGAACCTCGGATTGCGAGTAACGTGGTCTACGAGTGTTCCGCAAACCGAGCAAAGATTTTTAACAAATTTTTAATCGGAAACCGAGTAAGTATTAGTTTACGAGCGCCGAGTATCATGTATCACACATGCGACTCTTATTTTGGCACCAAGCGGCAAGTGATCACAACTTAGCCAATGATTTTTCTCTCTCTTTCGCTGCAGGAATTATGGGTAATAGTCTCCCCTGATGCTCTTAGTGCTCGTCTCTTACTGGTATAATCAACATCTCCGTCTCTCTTCTGTGTGTGCGCGCGTGCATAATTTGACACTGTGCCCCCCCACCACACACACTTTTCTCATGTGTACTTTGTGGGTGAGCGTGCGCGCATAATTTGACACCTACACACACACACACACACACACACACACACACACACAGACTCATTCTGTGAGTCCCCGGCTGCACACGCGCTTTATTTAGACAGAAAACTCAGCTCTGTCGCGATTCTTTTCAAAGGTAAGGTGCTGTTTCATTTTTTATTTTTTACTTTACAGCAGTGATTCCGTTAGTCTGTTCACGCGAGTATCATTAGAGAGATTTCTTTTTTTCCCGTTAAAACAGTGATCGAGGCGAGGGGCTAATTCCACACACACACACACACACACACACACACACACAAAAATACACGGCGCTTGCACGCAAACGTAACCTTATCTGTCTGTCATCTGTCACTTATTTTTACTTTTTTTAAATGTTAAGTGCCGGTTAATTTGTTTTATTTTTACTTTATATGTTGTAGTAATTATTTTTATGTGTTTATTGTTTGGGGCTGTAGAACGAATAATTTGAGTTTTCATTATTTCTTATGGGAAAAGTCTATTTGGTTTACAAGTGTTTTTGGAATACAAGCCCGCTTCCGGAACGAATTATGCTCGTAATCCAAGGTTCCACTGTACATGCAAACACCCCTAATGAAAAACTGAAAAGGACTCCAATAACTCGAACAAAGGTACCTTTTTGAACTTATATCAAAATATTTCATAGTCAGCAGGTTTTTTAAAACTGTTGTGACGGTGCATGCTCCATGCATTGCCAAAATCTCTGTTCATGAGACAATGTGCCTAGTGGTGCAACTTAAAAGCATTAAAGGGACACGTCGGATTTTTTCAAGTCTGTATTAAATCAGAATTGAGTTGCATATTGTATAAGGTGCATTACAATAGGTCTTGGTCGTTAATAGTTTACCTTCTTTCCACAAAGAGAATGTAATTTGGCCCCAATCACTTACAGTGTACTCACCCACAATCTTCACGGTCGGTGCACAGGGAATGAAAATTTATAACATCCAACACCTATGGTAATGTACTTACATCCACCTAGATTTTGATTTAAGACGGACTTGAAAAAAATCCAAACCACCACTTTAAACCTACGTTGTGAGTTTAAATCCCAATGATGCCAAAGCCATCCATGGCTAGGGGTACAAGAAAGCAAATCTGGCCCATCGCTCAGAAAGGGGTGGGTGGGTGGGAGTGGCATACCGCCCCTCCCCTTGAGTCGCAGCGATACTAGCCAGTCATGCACATTTGGAGAGCAAATCAGGAACCAACAAAAAAATAAATAAACCAGTGTTCATTTTTATGGTGTTAGCTTCAGGGGTGTGATCATGCAATCAATATTTCATTTAAAACTTTTCACAGTAATATCCAATTGTAATTTTAGGAAACTTTCTAATTACGCAGACATCCTGTCGAGAAGGGCTCTTAATACAACAAGCCATGTCGAATTGGTTTCTAACAGTTCGATACTTGCCCTTCAGGTGTATTCATTTACACACACAATTAAATCAATTTGTGCAGAAAACATCTTCTATTTAGTTAAAAGCCCAATTTGCATATTCATTTAGGCAAGCGTGCAAATGAGGGAGGCTATTTTGCTCATTTGAAACGCAATCCTGCGTACACTCTCTTAGTACATCAGCTTCAACTTGTGTTCCCCTCAATAAAGTTTGGACGTGCTTTTAATCTCTCTGTGTACCGTGTTTGTTGGCATGGCTCTCACCCTCAGTTAGCTGAATAGATACACATTATGCATATCACAAATGAGCAAAAAAAAAAAGAAAAAAAAAAAAAAGACAGCACACTAAGCGCCAGCTCTAACTGAGAAAAAAAAGACCTACCGCAGTGACGTAGATAATTTCTCTGCAGAGTTTTGTCTCCCCAGGGAAGTCCGGCAAATCCAGGAAGTTGTCCACCACTACTTGGCCAATGAGATCATGCCGTGAGAAGCGGTCAAAATCATAGACGCTGAAGTGCAGCTTGCGTGAATGTAGCTCGCCGTACGCAACGGGAAATAAGAAGACCTCATCGAACACAGGGTTCAGGGTCTTGCGGTGCACTTTGGTCTGATGCTTGGTCTTGCGCTCAGGCAGTAGATAGATCTTCACGTACGGATCCGATGTTCCCGAGAAGTCCTTGGCCGGAAGATCCTCAGCTTTGTGGATCTTCACGATCAGTTGTTCCAGGTCACAGTCATACTTAAGGACAAAGTGTAGACGGCCACAGCTGTCCGGTCTCCTACTGTCATCCGTATCCACTGAGCGCTGCTTGTAAAGCTCCGGCTTAATCCGGCCCAGACCTGGCCCTGATAAGGATTCCTGTCTCTGGAACTGACCCGGGCTGAACTCAGGGCTTGAAAGGTTCATTTGTCTCCGGATGGAGTTATGTCTGCAGGAAGGAGACGAGCAGGGGAAAAGTTATGTTAGTTATTTACAGTAATTTATGTCAAGAAATCTTTTTAGTCAAATTTGTATTAGTTTAGCTTAAGGATAACATTAGTCAGCCTAACAGAAATGATCTAGAAAGACAAGTCTGCATGTTTTCAAGCTACACATTAGCTACGTATTACTGTCAGTGGTGGAAGTAGTTGTAAACTCTTGCTGCTATTATGTAGCAAAAAGGCAACCATGTTGATAGTGGACTGTCTTGTTAATCTCGTAAGTTTTCTTTACGTCTCCACTTATTCCTCTTCAGAGTAGCCATGGCTAACTAACCATTGTCGAATCAAAACTAGCATAAAATGGAAAGCTAGTGCACTATGTAGGATATACAATCCCTTGTTCGAAATACCAAGTAGTGCCCTTGTTCAGGGGTTAAAAAGAGATTTGGTACCAAGTAGTGCATTTGTTCAGGGGTTAAAAAGGGATTTGGTACCAAGTAGTGCATTTGTTCAGGGGTTAAAAAGGGATTTGGTACCAAGTAGTGCCCTTGTTCAGGGGGTAAAAAGGGATTTGGTACCAAGTAGTGCCTCTGTTCAGGAGTTAAATAGGGATTTGATACCAAGTAGTGCCCTTGTTCAGGGGGTAAATTTGGAGATTTGGTACCAAGTAGTGCTATGTTCAGGGGTTAAATAGGGATTTGGTACCAAGTAGTGCCCTTGTTCCGAGGTTAAATAGGGATTTGGTGCCAAGTAGTGCCCTTGTTCAGGGGTTAAATAGGGATTTGGTACCAAGTAGTGCCTTTGTTCCGTGGTTAAATAGGGATTTGGTACCAAGTAGTGCCCTTGTTCAGGGGTTAAATATGGAGATTTGGTACCAAGTAGTGCCTCTGTTCAGGGGTTAAATAGGGATTTGGTACCAAGTAGTGCCTTTGTTCCGAGATTAAATAGGGATTTGGTGCCAAGTAGTGCCTTTGTTCCGAAATTAAATAGGGATTTGGTATCAAGTAGTGCCCTTGCTCAGGGGTTAAATAGGGATTTGGTACCAAGTAGTGCCCTTGTTCAGGGGTTAAATAGAGATTTGGTACCAAGTAGTGCCCTTGTTCAGGGGTTAAATAGGGATTTGGTACCAAGTAGTGCCCTTGTTCAGGGATTAAATAGGGATTTGGGATTCAGCCTTGTGTTAAGTTAGCTTTGTAACACACATTGGCCATAAACAAAGCCATGAAGTGTGTCATGAGCCTTTCATCAGCGGCTTGCACTAACACTAACTAGAAGAAACGAAAGATTACCACATGGATGGTTCAGAGGAAAGGCGAAATAATTTAGAAGTAATTACTAAGGAGACAAAGTGCTGTTTAAGATATGTTTAAACAGTGTTTCCTACACATTAGATGGGTCACCCAAGTATATTAACGGCTGTCCAAGTATATTTGAAAATATGTCCAAAAACTGTTCATCTGCCATTGATTAACTAGTAGCGGACAGTTCCCTCTCATGCTAGCAGAATAAACATGTACAGGAGTAGTAGCGCAAGCACAGTGTACTGAGACGCTGTAAACACGGCAGATGCCAGCTGCCTTAAAAATTGTAAGATTGGCATATTGACGGTCGCACAGGCGTCCTTCAGACACTTCTTTTTAAAAAATGTAAAAAAAAAACACAGGAGGGTTAACCGTTAAAACTCAAGCCGCGGATCGGTGCAGCACAGTACTGGACAGGTTTATAAAAACGACTGCTTATGCGGTGTGTTAATGAGGAGGCTTCAGACATCACATTTGGGTTTCCTGATAGCCAAATGATGAACTGTGGAGTGAACAGAAAACCGAATAAATAATTTTTCAAACTCTAGTCTAGGATCAATGTGCACACTGTCGCTGCAGAAGTTGTTCAATGTGAATTTTCTGAATTTATTTGCTTCCTGATAATGATAATCAACGTCCAGCAACCAAACGATCCTAGGTAACAAATATTATTTTGTTCATCTTTTAGAAACGCACCACCAGGGCTTACCGGACGGATGAAGTGGGGTCGGTGATCTGCCTCTGCACGCGTGCAATATGCACATGGTTATGCTCCTTGGCTTTGGTCTGTGCCTCCAGTTGGATGTCCGGTGACGTGTGGCTGATCTTCATGGCCGACTCGGGCACCAGCGTGGCCACTGAGGTGTCCTTGAAGAAATCTGCGCTGTACTCGCGCTCCAAAAGTTCCTCCTCGGTCAGTACAGGCTGCTGCTCGCCATGCTGCTCCTTCAGACTGGACGGCCAGAAGCGGTCGCGCCACGGCACCCAGAACAACTTCCATGACACGAAGAGCGAGACTCCAAACAGGGCCAGGCCACATGAGGTCACCATCAATGACAGCAGACTCACCGACACATCTGGCCACAGAAACAGAGAACATGATAACTTATTATTTACCGTTAAACATTATGCATATGAGCAAATTCAAATCCTAATCCAAGGAGTGATGGGATACAGATTTTACCTGGATCTGTTGAAGCTGATACTGTTGAAGTAGATACTTTAAAAAGTTACGTATGTAAGTATGTAAAAAATGAGAGGTTGGTTTATTATATATTCAGGTGCCATCCTAAATGTATTAATTGTTCAAAAATAAAAGCTTTTAAGTGAAGCAACTTACTCTACCTACTTAGCAGTGGAACTCAAGTATGTATGAATGAAGAGAGCTGAAACTTTGGACTTACACACACACACACAAATTTTTTATTCTATTTTTTATTTTTTTATTTATTTAAAATGCAGAGCACATTAAAGTCAAACCAGGACTTGTCGTCTCATAAGCAGAGAAGTGAAGTCGTAAAACCAACTGACATTTACAGAAGATTTAACGCACAGTCCGGGTATTAGACTCCAGGCCGCAGTGAAATATTTGAACATTTTAAATGTTTTAATGAGGGCCGTATGTCCATGAACGACGATCCCGGCTGAGGTGGCTCGGAGCTTACTCCAGTGAACATTCAGCGAGTGGAACGCCTGATCCTTAAACTCGACGGGTAACTTATCAACTCGTGGAATAGACGGACCTGTCTGTGAGAACTCTACACACAATCATTCACCAGCACCACTTGCACGTTACAGGAGCTCGGCTGGGAGTTATTGTTACATCCATTGTCACATCCACATGCCACATGACCGTTAAAGGAGTTCCTGGGAGGCCAGCGTTTTAGACGTGAAGCAGGCAGTCTTATCATAGCTCGGCGTCCTGGGAAAACTTTCTACCTTGATGGTCTCCAAGCACTAGTGAAACACTGGGATAAGTGCATCAGTGGAGCAGAGGATTATATAAGAGAAATAAAGGGAGGTTTTACTGTGTTCTGTTATTTTGAATAATCAAAAGTCCCGGTTTGACTTGAATGCCCCTTTTAGTCACCTGTCAACCTGTAAAGTGAGGAATGTATGAACAGTGATTGAAAATAAATAACACGAAACAGAACCAGAAGTCGAGTTAAGCGAAGTAACTGATGTTGTTCCTTCACAATCCCTCAATTTCTATCTCTTAAAGTAAATTTATAAAAACAAACAAAAACAATCATAGAAAGCATGTTATAAAGAATCAGTAAGAAAAAACACAAACTCAAAGGAATTTCTGTCCATACATATGCTGAACATAACAATATTTGGTCAATATTCCTTCTAAAAAAGGATCGTTCATGAATCCATTTGATCCATTTTAACATCCATTTGTGCACAAATTATTCACGATTATAAAAATAGTGCATTAATATAAACCTGTCCAAAGTATCAGAGATGCTGTTAGAAAATTAACCAACTAATCAGAATAGAATTTTTTTTAGAATATTGATTTAGAGGTTGTGATCGTAACAAACATTAACTTTAAAAGGAAGTAAAGTATGAGCAACATGTTCCGCTGCACACGCAATGTACCATCTGAGATGTGTCACAACGGATACTGCCCTGTTTGATGTATCTGAGCCAGAATATTAATGATTCGGTTGATCTCAAAGGAAATGAGACTAGCGAGAGCATAAGTCATTCATCCAGCACATACTCATTTACATATGTACATTTGCATTTAGTCATTAGGCAAAACAAAGCACAACAGAGGCGGAACACAGCACCAACAACATACTGTTTCGGGGGAATCAAATCTCCTATAAAGTAGTCGTGTATCAACATATATCAACCACAGCCAGTGAGCACAAAAACTTTAACACTTCAGCATTCAAGAAGTAACACTAGGCTTCACACTTGACTTAGATTGCATAAGTACAACTTTCTGTTATGGGCTATTAATGTCAATTACTATTCAGAAGTAAGATATTCATTTATTTATACACTATATGGTTCAGATATAATGCACATTGTATAAAGCGGTTTAGGCTATATGAATGTGTATGTTAGAAAAAAGAAGGATCCGTGAACAAACAAAACATTCAAGTCAAGGGGTGTTCAAGTCAAACCAGGACTTTTGATTGTCCTCAACAGTTATGAGATGATGCTTATATAATATTGAGGTAGAAAGTGTTCAGCGTGCTTTACGTCTGAAACGCTGGCCTCCCAGGAACTCCTTTAATGGACTAATTATTTGAAAATGGCTTAGAACGAGGTCAGGACTCTATGTATCTGAGATGTGGCAATAACTCCATCCATATACAGTGGAACCTTGGATTATGAGCATAATTCGTTCCGGAAGTGGGCTCGTGTTCCAAAACACTTGTAAACACTTGTAAACCAAATCATCATTTCCTGTGCACTTTGTTGTCTGTTGTCTGCTGTCTTTGTTGTCTCTTTTTGGTATAGAAATTGATAGTTTTTTTGGTTAACTTAAAAATGTAAAAATCTGCGTTGTTAAATTTATGTTGTGTTGTTCATTTATATCGTTGCATGTATGTAGCACCTTGGTCCTGGAGGAACGTTGTTTCGTTTTACTGTGTACTGAACTGTATATGGTTGAAATGACAATAAAAGCCTACTTGACTTGACTTGACTACTTGAATTCAAACTGTTGAACTGTTGAACTCAAACTATTCGTTCCACAGCCCCAAAAAATAAATACATAAAAAGAATTAATACAATCTATAAAATGAAAATAAAACAAATGAATCTGCACTTTACCTTTAAAAAAAAGTCCAAATAAATCCAGACAGATAAGTGTTTCCGTTGGTGCGCGCAGGTGCCGTGTGTGTGTGTGTGTGTGTGTGTGTGTGTGTGTGTGTGTGTAATTAGCCCCTTCTCTCGCCTCGTTTTACACAGTAACACTCCTCCTCCCTCTCCCCACCTCGCTTTTTAAGTTTCACAACAAACACAAAAGGTCTTGAAAAGGTGAGAGAGTGACGCTCAGTGTCAAAATAAGAGTCGCATGCGTGATACATGATACTCGGTGCTCGTAAACTAATACTTGCTCGGTTTCCGATTAAAAATTTGTTAAAAATCTTTGCTCGGTTTGCGGAACACTCGTAAACCACGTTACTCGCAATCCAAGGTACTGTGCGTGAAGTCTTCTGCAATCGTCAATCAGTTTTACACCTTCATTCGCCTGACATTCCATTACAAGCCCTGGTTTGACCTGAATGCCCCTTCAACATCATGTATGTGGACACCTGTCAATAAAAGACAAAGACACTGTGTGTTAACAAGGTTGGAATGAAAGAACTCAAAATGTACTGAACTCAACCACACAGAACTGGAAATGGAGCCATCAGTGCCTGAACTTACATGATGGCTATAACGGTTACTGCATAACAGAGAACATTCGCACTGCAAGAAATAATATTTGTCTACATCAGCAGACATTTACAGACAAAGCAAGAAAATACATCTATTAATATCAAAGCTATAGCATTAACAGTGTTGTGACAGCTAACCCAAAATTCTCTATAAAGTGAATTAAGTAAAATGCAGGACTCCAGTATACTGTATATACAGTCGTTTTTTATATACAGTATACATTTTTCCTAGTATACATAGCGTTTAGTGCTTTAGTACTGTCAGTCTGTACTATAAAGATAAACCTACTGTACAGTATGCACTAACTTTCCACTATGATACTTAAGGGGATACACTGTATTACTCTGTGTATTTACTTTAGTATATAGACCATACTTTAAGTACTTGAAGGTTGTATGCAATTTGAGACCTTGCCCTTGATTGACCACATTTTTCTCTTGGTTGCCACAATCAGATCGTTCGAGCCGCGAGTTATTGGCACAGGTAAGCCGGATGCCCTTCTTGCCGCAACCCATTTCCCAAGGCTTAGGCCTGGCACTGAGGATGCCCGGAAGATCGGGGGGCTCTGTATTTTAGATAGACGTAGGGTTAAGGGTCTTGCCCACGGCCCAACAGTGGGGCGAGGCTCGTACCGATGACCCTTCAATCAGCAATCCGGAGAATCCACCACCTG
The DNA here is from genome assembly GCA_013621035.1 of Clarias magur. Lineage (NCBI taxonomy): Eukaryota > Metazoa > Chordata > Actinopteri > Siluriformes > Clariidae > Clarias > Clarias magur. The sequence goes on along the minus strand of QNUK01000647.1, from coordinate 281,270 downwards.
AGCCTCCTTGATGAACCATATTAAAACAGGAGATACGGGAAATGCTGCGAAAATAAACATCTCCAGAAATAGAGGTAGGTAGCCATGACATCAGGACATCTCTCTAAACAAACAGAAACAAATAATATCTCTGCTCCTTATTCATCGCCGCTAACGTCTCGCTTTCACTTGTCCTTCCTTCTCGTCTTGTCTTACTTCTTCTTCCTTCCGTTTCAAGTTCCTTTCTCTCCCTCATTCAAAATATCCCTCCTTCGTTCCGCCGCATGTCTTTCTTCTCGCACCTTTCCCTGTGTGTGTGCACCCATTCATCCCGGCAACTCCCTCACTCACACTCCTCCTCCTCCTCCTCTTCCTTACTCCACTATCTATTCCACCACCGTCTACTCCCATGCATCTTTCCCTCTGTTCCTCTCCATTCATGGCATTTGGCCACTCTCGAGGGATGTTCGCTCTCTGAATTAGGGCACACAGACAGAGAACCAGCTCATGGTGTGGACTGAATGAGCCACAGTCTCTCCCATCCTTTCATCTCTGGATCTCTTCTCACTCTTTTATAAACCAGAGGAAGAGACCGAGCTCTGTGGCTGGCTCTGTGTCTAGAGATGAGAAAGGATACAGGGCATCCACAGTGAAACACAATAGCTATAACATCCCTCTAATAAAGATCAAAGAGAGAGACAGACAGAGAGAGAGAGAGAGAGAGAGAGAGAGAAAGAGAGAGAGAGAGAGAGATAATTACACTGTGTTTCAAAGCGCGAGTTACAGAATGATGTAAAAGCCCGAACACAGATGTAGTATGGGTCAGGTCCACTTCATAGCTATTTAAAACAAACAAACAAAAAAACTTCACACTTCTGCGGTTCCAGGGCTCGATCCTTAGCGTGTGTTGGGATGTAATCAGTATCGGCCCTGGAAAAATCGGTTGAGCCCTGCAATTTATTTTATCCAGGTTCTCCCCGTCTCTTTCCTCTCACTTTCTAAACACATGCATTGCGATGATCGATTAGCTAAGATAAACTGCCGGGTCTAACCTAATCTCCCTGTTTTTCGACTGTGGGAGGAAACTATGGGGGTACCCGGTGGAAACTCACCAAACACGGGGAGAACACGCAAACTCCCATGCACACAGACTCTGAGGCGGGAATCGAACCCGCACCCTGGAAATGCACGGCAACAGTGCTAATCACTAAGCCACCGTGCCACCCTTTATAAAGTTACCTCGTTATTTTAATAAATAAATAAATAAATAAATAAATAGCTTTCTGCAGATTTATAAGGTACAAAAAAAAACATTAAAATAAATATGTTATAAATAAAAAACACCTATCATCTGGAGATCGCTAGTTCGAATCCCGGGTGATGCTGTAACCTCTCGCAGCCGGAGGTCTAGAGAGAGCTGATTGGCCGAGCTCTCTCAGAGGGGAGGGATGAGAGGTACTTGGTGCTCCCAAATGAATCACGGCTCTACAGCCAATCACGGCTGGCGTCACGTGGTTCGGAGGAAAAACGCGATAGTCTTCGTCCCTCCCGACTGAGTGGAAGTAGTAGTCTTAATGTGGAGCCCCCTAGTGACGGGGAGGAATTGGACACGACTAAATTAGGGAGAAAATCTGGGTAAGAAAATTTTTTTTTTTTTTTAAACCTACTAAAAAAGAACTAGTAGAACTTGTTCTGGATTTGAGTCTCAATTAGTAGCAGCACCAGAATGTGGTGCAGAAAGCACAGTTGCTCAGCATGCTCTCCAGTGAGATGACTTCTGTTCCTTTTTTAAATTGTAGCTGAAGATCTCAGAACAAAAATGACTGATACCGATAATTGTAAAAATGCTAAATATCGATCAATGTCTAGGTCAGTAATCGGTCAAACTCTGATAAATAAAGATCAAGATTCAGATATTTGTCACATGTACCATACAGCACAGTGAAAGGATTTTTTTCCCCCATATATCTAAATTAGGAAGCTTGAGTCAAAGTCTAGGATCAGCCAGGAAAGTGTTCAAGGGCCCAACAGTGGCTGAGTGGTTCTGGGGCTCGAAACCCCGAACCATCTGAACAGAGACTCAGAGCCTTAACCATCTGAGCCAATCCTGTCCTTATTATAGACCTGGGTGTGAAATGGAAATAAACAGAGAACATGAAGACATTTACTATACAAGTAGGAGTGCTTGAGCATGATCAATACTCCAACTGGCATGTTTTTGAGAGATGGGATGAAACCAGAACACCCAGAGGAAACTGATGAGTTTTATATCACCACTTCTTTATCCTCCATGGTTGCTTCGCTTGCTTTGTCTTCAGCTTGCAAAAAAAAAAAAAATTTTTTTAAAAGTCATAAAGCACTTGATGTGACTTTTATACAATTTAAAAGCTCTGCATGGGAAACGTAAAAAGAAAATACGACGACAACAACCTTACAGAGGATACACACTGCACACCAGGTGAGGATTAAGACCACTGAGTGAACTAACAAGAACGTAGATAGACCTGGGCTTCTGAAGCACAACAGTGTGAGGTTTTGCAACATTATGAGATCAGGACACGTCGTCCGATCTGGTTTCTGCAGCCGCATTAAGATGAAGCGGCCGACTAAACCAGGCTGACAGCGTGGATTCTGTTCCTCCAAAAAGCGGAGCTGCACAATATTCAGGGTTCAGTAAATGCTGTTTATTGCAAGCGTAGGAAAACGATGATTTTTATTATCGTTATTATTTTCTATTTAAATAAAATACCATAATGTAAATAAAAAGCATTCGGCAACTTTGGCGCTGGTAGTCGGGCTGCAATTGTGTGCAACTTGGGTTTGAATCTCACCTTCGACAATAGCTCTGTTGGTGGTTCAGTGTGTTAAAGCATTGAGTTACTGATGGGAAAGTCGGCTGTTGACGCCGAGTTAGGCCCTTGAGCAAGGCGCAGTAAAAATGGCCGACCCTGCACTATGACCCCTGCCTACTAGCAAACCTGGGATATGCCAAAAATAAAGAATTTCACTGCGCAGTAATGTATATGTGAGAAACGAACCCAGAACTAACACCAACACCAATGTTCTATACTATGGTTAGTTCTACTACAGATCTCATTAAATGCTGAAATGTTAAATGGTTTACGAATGAGTGGATTTCTTCCGGATTGGCTAATACACTCATTAAGAGATTGCATCCGCAACAGTGTAAAAAGAAACACACCGAGAAGGCCGGGCCGGATCAAACAGCATGTAAAAATCAGCAATAAGATGTAATGGGTTTTAGTGTCAACAGCGTAGTGCTGCGGTTTCATGTCAAAGTCTTTTTAATCTTGTTGGGGCACTACTCAGCAGCCCATAAACCATAAAAATGTGTCACTTAGGCTTTTTAACTGACGCAGTGTGAAATTTGTAGGCGCCGTTATTGCCGCTGCAGTTCCAAAGCCACTATGAATGCTACCTAAAGATGATCCTGTCCGGTCTGAGATCTGTCTGCTTTAGATCATGCTGCATTCATAAGGAAGTTGGGATGACTGGTGGAGGGTGTATGCATGACAAGGTGTTATCGGCCTAATTAAACAAAAGTACCGGTCTCTGACAGAAAAGGGACCCGGGAATTCAGTGAGCTTCACTAATTGCATGCTACGTCTGGAGAAAAGCAAAGACGAGTTTAATTGCCTTAACTTAATTTGCATAGAAAGTGCATTGTTTCTAATGAATGGATACTCATCAAAGAGGAAAAGCAACAATGGAGCGCTTCAAGCTCAGACGGGAGCGTGATCTGAATGAAGCGTCTGCAAGTAGGCCTCTCATCAATTAAATTCTACTAAGAGCTTTCTAACGGGCTTATTAAATCTTACGTATTTTGTACGTATACGTTTACATTAATATAGACCATGCATGTCAATCTCAGTGGACACATGATGTGGCTGTTGTTGGTGACATGGGGGGCGTGTCCAATGTCAATGTCAGTTACGGTGAAGAGGTATGGCCAGGGTTTCTATGAGCTCCAGAGAAGAAGACGTGGCCAATGTTGTTGTCAGTTCCAGTAAAGAAGTGGACAGTGTAAATGGCAGTTCCAGTGAAGAAGGCGTGGCCTTCTAAAGTGTTCTTAGTAAGATGTGCGGCCTGCGTCTCGGTCCGTTAAAGGAAGGAGGCCATATCAATTCATATCAATTCCAGTGAAAGAAGCGTGGCCATTGAGCATCATGTGAGTTGCTTGGGAAGAGTAGTTTCTGCCCCAGTCAAGGAGGTGTGGCCAGTGTTTATGTCACGTCCAGGAAAAAAGGTGTGGTCAGTGTTCATGAAAGTTCTAGTAAAGAAGGAGAAGACAGAGGCAATTTACGTTCTAGTAAAGAAGCAGGGTACAGTCCTATTGTCGGTTCTAGTAAAGAAGGAGGGGACAGGCTCAATGTCAGTTCTGGTAAAAAATGGAGGGGACAATGTCAATGTCAGTCCTAGTACAGAAGGCGTGGCCAAGGTTCATGTTAGTTCAGTAAAGGAGGAGTAGTCAACTCCTTGACAGTTCCAGTAAAGACGTTCATGTTAGTGTCCATTAAGAAGGCATGGTCAATGTGCAAGCCCGTTCCAGTGAAGGAGACATGGCCAGCGCTCATGTCAGTTTCATTACAGTAGCCTTAGTACCTGCCCCACTCATTAAAGATGCTGTGGCCTGTGTCTCTGTCGGTTCACGGGACGGAAGCATGGTCAATGTTCATGTTGGTTTTGGTAAAAAAGGTGTGATCACTGTCCACGTTAGTTTCCGTAAAGAAGGCATTGTCAGCGTGGTGTGTACAGTACATCAGTTACAGTGAAGTGGGTGTGGCCTTAGTGCCTGGACACGAGTCCTAGTGAAAATGACATCATTCCATCAGTGTAGGACAGGTGGCTGTTTAGTCTCAGTAAAGTAGACGTGGCCTCTGTTTTGATCAAATGAAGTAGGCGTGGCCTTTGTTCGGTTGCTCTCAAAGGACAGTGTTGTGTGTTGTAGTGAGGAAGGTGCCACTTTCAGTCAAAAGCACTGTTTTTAAGATTGAACTTTTTCTTTCATGTACGTTACGAGCTTAATTTTTTACCAAGTACATAAAAAAAGACAAAAAGGGGAAATGCGAAACAAAGTTTATTTGCGTTTTAAATAATCGGCACGTGACCTTGCTAACGCTATCCTGTGATACTGTCCCAATTATGAGTAATCCAAAAAAAGAGAAAGAAGATTCACAGTCTTACTGTATGCGCATAAACAACAGAGCGTTGACCTCGTCCCTGACCTTCAAACATGGTCAGCTGATCTCTTTGCGCTACCGGGATTCCAACCATGATTTGGAGAGATCGTCTCAAAAAACGCAGAAGCACAACAACTGATCATATGGGAACAGATTATAAAGTATATACCATCATATAAAAAATGATCGACAGCATTATAAAAAAAAAAACATTATGTGGCTGCGCTACATGTTAACAAGGATGGCATCAAGAGGAAAACGCAGCCGCTTTCAGTTCCGTTTTTAAAGCAGCTGGTGCCAAGAGGATAAATTAAGCTTAAGTAAGGTTTAATATCTATTTATGTAATATTTTACTTCATTTACATGTCTTTTCTAAATGTTTTCAACTGTTTTTATATGCAAAATTAATATGATTATAGTGTTAGAAATTGGTAACAATGATAATATTTTTTGGGAGGATGGAACGGATTATCTGCATTTACAATATATCCTATGGGAAAATGCATTTCGCGACACAAAACTTCACCTTAAGAACTCGCCTCCGGAACGGAGTAAATTTGTACGCTGTATTATGATAAGCAGCGTTCGTAGTTAAATGATGAAAAAGACTTAGATCACTGATGAAACCCTGAACGTAATTGTAACAAAGACGGACTCCACAAGATGGTTAGTAACAGGATGAGTGATTTTATTTCGGGTCTGAGACACACAGAATGGAGCACTGACGATAAGTGGTACTGAATGATGGTGTATTAATGGAGGGTTTTCAGAATAACCGGAAAGGATCACTTTTCTTCTTGCTGCGAGAAGGAGGGGAGACGAGGCGCCCGAACCGAGGTGACACGGAGGGGAGGAATTTCTCGCTGCGCGGCGATATCGCGACCGGAGTCCGGAGAGGGTGACTGGAGTATTTTCTGGGAACAAGAGCAAAGGTAAATTCGAATTTTAAAGAGAAGCTTCTTACTTGAAGATGGCGGTTGAGTCCACTTTCGTATCCACGAGCCCGGACACTGACTGAGGCACGATGTGTGGTTTTTATGGATTGCAGCTGATTGGAGACAGGTGAAGGTGATTAGAACCCCGGAGATAAAGGGTGCGGTGTCTGACTGAGTTCAGAGCCTGACCTGACTGTGACAGTAATAGTGGGTACAGTGGGGACAGTAATAGCAGTTGTGGGTTAAGAGCCTTACTTGGTGGTCATGGGATTTGTACCTGGTACCTTCTGAAGCATAGTCCAATGCTTTAACCACCAGGCTAACCCTGACCCCCGTTAGATTCTGGATGGTTTGGATTTTTTTCTACATAACGACAACGACAGAATTAATTAATTATATTATCAGTTAATTTCCCCCTGCAATGTACTGTAGTTTGCGTATTCTTCACTGCTAGCTCTGCGCTGTTTCGAGGTGCTAGCACGTTTATTCACTCATGATTCCATTAAAATTTTTTGTATTAACATGGCTTCATATTGAACACATTTTTATGATTCCATATTAAATTAATCACTGCTTTTGCTTGGATACCTTTGAAAGAACATCTCAAAATCTCGCTAAGCGCAAAAAGAGCGTATAGACGCCATGAAAGCTAGCTTTGTTCCAGGTTTCGGGGTGATTAACATGCCTTTTGAGCTGTACTTCAAAGAGGTCTCTGTGTTTCCGTCTTTATCTCCCTTCTCACCCACACCGCTCCCAAAACCAGCACAGGCAGGCACTGTGCTCTGTAAAGAGAACACCAACGGCCTCGCTAAAGCTGGTATATTTCCTTAAAGCCTTGACTCTAAACACCACTTTAAATTCAAATGCATTCAAGTGCCTCTCACCTCCTTATTTATTGCCTACGGAAGACCCGGAGTGCAAAACAAATGAATAATCCGCGGACAAAAGGCATCAGCAAATCCAAAGGCACGGTACGTCTTTAAAGCTGCTAGGGAATCTCAAATAAATAGAATAAAAGGTTAAAACACGGCAACAAATTTTTAAGATAAGAGCGCAAATCTTAAAAAACACTCAGACTGGCAAGCGTCGCAAGTCGCTCAATTCGCTTGTATTGTAGTTACTCTTTTTTTTTTTGGGTGTGTAGCCATCTCTACTGTTGTCGCTTGCATTCTTTTATTTAAAACGTAGATACTATTCATACCATATAGCCCACTGGACATTTATACACACACAATTAAACTGAAACACTAGCCAATTTAGTGTTGTAGGTTTTATGGCTACATTTGACCATCCTGGTGGCCAATCCTTATTGATTGCACATTATCCACCAGAAAAGTCTTTGTGATGTATCAAGAGCCGCGGTATCCAGGGTAATGTCAGCATACCAAGAAGGACGAACCACATCTAACAGGAGTAACTGTGGACGCAAGAGGAAGCTGTCTGAAGGGGAGGTCCGGGTGCTGACCCGCATTGTATCCAAAAAACATAAACCCACAGCTGCCCAACTCACTGCAGAATTAAATGTGCACCGCAACTCTCCTGTTTCCACCAAAATTGTTGGTCGGGAGCTCCACAGGGTCGATGTACATGGCCGGGCTGCTAGAGCCAAACCTTTGGGCACCCGTGCCAACATCGGTTTCAATGGTGCCAGCGGCGAAAATCTTGGGCTGTGGACAATGTGAAACATGTATTGTTCTCTGATCAGTCAACCTTCACTGTCTTTCCCACATTCGGGAGAGTTACGGTGTGGAGAAGCCCCAAAGACTGTTGCATGCCCAGAGTGAAGCATGGGGGTGGATCAGTGATGGTTTGAGCCGCAATATCATGTCATTCCCTACTCAAGGCCCAATACTTGTGCTAGATGTCACTGCCAAGGACTACCGAACCATTCTGGAGGACCATGTGCACCCAGTGGTTCAAACATTGTTTCCTGAAGGCGGTGCCGTGTATCTGGATGATGATGCACCAATACACACAGCAAGACTGGTGACAGAGTGGTTTGATGAACATGAAAGTGAAGTTGAACATCTCCCATGGCCTGCACAGTCACCAGATCTAAATATTCTCGAGCCACTTTGGGGTGTTTTGGAGGAGCGAGTCAGGAAACGTTTTCCTCCACCAGCATCACCTAGTGATCTGAAAAATCTCCTTGGCCACTGTGCAGGACTTTCATCCGTCATTCCCAAGACAAACTGATGCTGTATTGGCCCAAAAGGAGGCCCTGAACCATAGTAATGAATTGTGGTCTAAAACAAGGCGTTTCAGCTTCATTGTCCAGCCCCTGTACATTTTACATGCAAAGCTTCGTACTTACTTCATATTGAAATTAACAAAGCAGGCTAACTAGCGTCCTAGCTACATACAGTAATAGAGATGAGGAAAATCAATTAAGTTATCTTTCATGTTGCAATGCATTTAGCACACTGAATCCGCATTAGATACACACATACACACACTAACATGCTCTTTTACACACTATGGGCAATGTTGGGAACCCCAATTAGCCTAATCTACATGTCTTTTGACTGTGGGACTAAACCGGAGGACCTGGAGGAAACTCACCACGCACAGGGAGAACATGCAAACTCAATGCACACAGACCTGAGGTGGGAATCAAACCCTGGAGGTGCAAGGCGACAGTGTGCTAGCCGCTACGCCATCGTGCCGCCTCCATTTGTGTAAACGCATGTTTCATTCAATTTGCATTTAAAGTGGTAAAGGGTTGTAGTTCCTTTAGAATCCTGTAGGTAATGCTCTAAGACATTCACACAGCACATCGTCCTGTGTGGTGTGAGCAAATGATTTACCAAGTTTGTTTAGAATTGTAAATTTAGAAATCTACAATAAAAATGTATATTCAGTCAGGATATTCGTAAAATCATGATACAAATTTACAATGCAAATCGAATTCACACCAAGGTATCGTTATAATATCGTTTCCGGTGATCCCTGGCGATTATCATCTCTACTACTGTACGTACATGCATCGTTGCAAGCTGTATTTTTCATTTATAATGTTCATAGTCACATATACAGTAACAAGAGGCTGTACTATATTTGACACAAAACCAAGCTGTATGTCCTTTACTGCATAACAAACAGTAAACGGAACCTGAATACAGGTATTAAGTGAAGAACTGGGGAAAGACCGGACAATAAGCAAAAGGATTAGTTAAAGGATTAGTACGGATTAGTCAGAGAAATCATCTGAGCCAATTATTTTCATTTGCCGCTTCATCATGTTGTAACTAATTTGCACAGAATTGAATTAAACTCGGTGGTGGATGCCGCTTGTCGCTCTTATTGTGATAGAATCGATGCCTGATTTTGCTCATGTATACAGTTCAGGAACTTCGTCACAGTTTCCCTCATTGTGTATTGTTACACCCTTCGATGTGGTGGCCCATTCATGTGTGTAAATGATTCTTCCTGCTTGCAGAAACCCTTTTACAGAATCTGAGTCCTGGGATATACTCATGGCATCAGGGAAGGAAAAACTCCATAGATGTGATCACCCGGGCATTCAGTACATTCAGTACATTCGTCAGCTGACTTCATTTTATTGCCACATAATGTCGCTGAGTCCAGACCTGAGCAACTGAAACAACCCCAGATCATAACACTGTCTCTTTTCTTTTAACCACACAGCTGTTTAGTCCTGATCCTTTGAGTTCTCTTCACGTTATGTGTGCAAGAAAATGCACTTACTTTCCCTATTAAACTTAACTCTGATTCCTACTTCCTATTACCACTTTGTTACTATGCAACATCACATATAAGTATTTAAGTGATCACAATTCATGATATTTCCCCACACCATCTTTACTCATTAAAGTTTAAAGTTCAGCACTAATCCTTTCAAGTTTTAATAATGTGTTGGAGGGTTCGAAACTCCCAACCAAAGCCATGATGTTTTCTTTTGGCACGGCAGCATAAATCTGGTGTCTCAGGTCAATAACAACGTAAAGTATGAACAACTGAAGTGTGTTGTACACATATTTTTATTTTTAAAATGAAAAAAAAAAAAAAAAACCTGTTCACTCCTGATTAATTCAATAATGAAAGTCTATGGGTAGTTATTAAATCTCTTTTTACCTAATTAGCGGTGAATTGTGATTGTTCACCTTGTGAAAATCACCTCGTGCACAAAAACAAATCAGGTTTATATTAATTAATGTTCATATCACAATACATTCACTGACTCACTGTCTATACCGCTTAATCCTGTATTCGGGGTCGGCGGGGTCTGGAGCCTATCCCAGGTGGCTTAGGGCACCAGGCAGGGTACACCCACACTACAGGCAATTTGGGAACGGCATGTCTTTGGACTGTGGGAGGAAACCGGAGTACCTGGAGGAAACCCACCAAGCACAGGGAGAACATGCAAACTCCATGCACAGAGAGACGGGAATCGAGACTGGCCAGGAACCGAACCCAGACCCTGGAGGTGCAAGGCGACAGTGCTGACCACTACACCACCGCGCCGCCTATCATAATACATTGCATCTATATCTATAATACTATAACTATAATAACTAATTTGCAGAAACGTCAGTGGCAGACATGCCGAATAATAAAACATTTCAAAAGTAATACAAAAAACCTAACACGCCACATGGGGTGCTAAACACTGGCAAATGGTTATGGTAACTGTACCACTATTCTGTCGATTACGTTCTTATAACATGCACGATAGAGCTTCACTCCTCACTCATCAAACATTTATCCCCAACATATTCTTGGATAACTCATTCATCAATTTCTAGTATGTAGTTTTATAAATGAACATCTACATCTAGAGTACAGACTATACTATACTATACTATACTATACTATACTATACTATACTATACTATACTATACTACACGTTTTATAAATGAAGCTTGGGAAGGCACAGAAGTGGCATTATGTAATCATGTATTTTAAATCATTTAACCACGTCCCCTACGACTTACTGTATAAGTGAAATTTTAAGTAAATGGGCTTTCTGTGCTTTTCTTATGTACAGACAAAATGTGACGGTTTATACGACGGATGCTATAGAGACTAGGATGAAAAACCCTCGAGGGCGTAAAGCACTCTGGATTTCACACGCCAGCTCTCTTTTGAAGGTGCTACTGTACATTTCATCATTACACACAGCCTGCATTCGCAAAAAAAAAAGCTGCTTGACTGACAAGGCAGACGACCAAACCCAGCCCATTTCCCATAGTCATCAAACCGGTGAAATTCTCGCTAAACGCTTCACACGAAGCACATTCATAACGTTCAAAAGTTTTCAGTAGGCCAATGCAGGAAACAAGGGAACGCATTGGGACGAACCAATCAGATTGCAGCTTTTATTGGAATCGTCCCGAAGGTCGTTGAGAGAAAGGTGTACAAAAAGGGACGAGACCTTGCATGCTCATAACATGCACTGCTTTGAAGGAGCTTAAAAACTAAAAATGAAATAAAGTATAAATAATTCAGATGCTCTTTTGGTGTATTGGTGCCAAAGGCTGCAGCGCGGCCTTCAAAGCTGGGGTATTTGAATGCCTACAATAAAGTCTGAAAGCTTTTTTGTTTTTCATGCAAATGATTACGCTTTTACTTGAATGTACACTATGTATGTCTTTTTTTTTATGCAATTCAATAATAAAGGAATAAAACCTTTTACTGGAAAATCGTCAATGGTGAGGTCATGTGATCTGACCAGAAATACTGTTAGAACACTCTGGAATGGATTCTTTTCCTAGAATCACACGGCCTGAATTGGTTAATTTCCCTCTAATACCACTGCGATTTGCCAAAACCATTAGTTAAGTCGACTATTAAGTCGAAATTAGCTTCTTATTTCATTTACGCACCAGGCTCACATTTTCCCTCTTAAAGTTATTAAAACTTTGTACTGTACATGTTAATTAAATGTCTCTCTACAGAAAACCTCATCTCTCTCTACACAGTAGGGATGGGAATCACCAGGGCTCATGCAATACGATGTCACAATACCCGGGTGCTGATTTAGTTTGTATTGTCATTCTGTTAGTGTCATGATTTTATAATCAATCCTGATTGGATTTTATTTAATTGTTTTAATATTCTAAAAAAAAAAACATGGAATTTGGTGCTAAAAAGTGTCTCATCTAGATGAAAAGATGAATTATTAGTTAGGATCATATAAAACTATTTTTCATACTTAATACTTAATGCTTCTTATCTTCAGATCCATGCTTCAGTTTTTTGTTGTTGTTGTAAATCTGCATACACATAACACATTGTTAAATCCAGCTTCACGCCCTTTTATGTCCGTTGTGTCAGTTACTTTTTTAAATTCAAATCTTTCAACGATCTTAACTGTCATTCAGATGAAACTTGCCAAATGAGATTTTACATGAAAAGACATAAACCTGAAAAAAATGTTTATTATTCTAAATAGTTAAGATATTGCAATATGAATTTGACATGGTTACGGACTCTACAGATTTTTTACTCTTTAAGCTTTTACCAAAAAAAAAAAAACTATTTAAGCAGCACTTTTTGCAGGTCACATGCTTCTAGAAGTCTACACCACTTTTAGTATCAATACTATAACTATATACTTACTACATTAATATGAATAATTAGCATTTACGATTATGATTATTGTTTGAAGTGAGACTGTATAACGCTGAAAAATGGCCATTTTTGGGGTACATATAAAATTATCTTTCCAAAATGGCTGAAGTTGGCAACTTGAGATTTTTAGGGAAGCAAGATCGGTCACTTCCATGTTGCATAAACTTCAGCAGTAGCTTCTTTGGCCTCACACACTTTCTGTATTATATGTATAACATTAAAAATAAAATAAAATCAGCACTAATACTGTGTTTTGACCATTAGCAAGTAATTCGCTCCTATCACACAGGATGCTGTGCCGCCTTCCAGTGTGTGAATGGTTTAGAGTGCTCCACCTGTAGGTTCAGAGAAGCACTGCAACATTTTACCACCTAAAACGCAAACCTATATAAAATCAAAAATACTTATTTTGTAGTACGAGAGCTGAGAATCGCGAGAGGTCGCTGAATGTTTCCCCCTCCCATCTTTATTATATAGTATCAGTGATTATACATTTGTACCCGACATAATGTTACATTCATTTACCAAACAATTCCTTATGACTGAGATATTACAGTGTAATAGAAAAAAAAAACCTTCACAGCTGATGTTAAAAAATAAAAATAAAATCATGCCTTCTGACCAATCAGGTTCCTGTTCTGAATTTTAAGGTTCAGTAGATAAATAGTAGCCATGTAAACACTCAATCTCTTTTCTCTTACAAATAGTTTCTCTTTTGTCAGAGTAAATGTATTCTTTCTGTGCATGTTTGCCCCGTGTAGGGGTAACAGTATGTGACGTGACAAGGTAGGACATTTTGGAACGAGCACTGATTGGCTCACATTTCACATGCAGTAAGGCATCTAACCAATCACAGACGAGACTGAATCCTTGTAACCAATCATAACACAGAAGGAGGGATTTATCAGGAAACGATGGAATGGATTCAATCAAATTGAAGAAATATCTTTATGTATATGTAGCAAATCATATGCAATAATAATATGCAATAAGAGCTTACGATGCTCTTTTTTCCCCAAAAGATTTACAGTGGCATGCAAAGCCCAAATTTAAACACGGAATTAAATCAGTTGGCTATTTGCTTTAGTGTCTTTCGCTTTGCTTTTATGTGTTTTTGACTTGCAGATGTGTTTATTTTCTTAATGCAAATTTTATTTTATTATATATATATATATATATATATATATATATATATATATATAGTACTTCACCCACAGCCCTGCATGATCATATGGTGTTGCATAAAACAACGTTCCCCGAGTTCAGTCCCTCATCATCAGCTGCTGTGAATTTTCCCACCTCTGTCAACCGCTGATCTAAATTTGAACGTGTGACGTGAGACGTAAATCGGATCGCATCACGTGTTCTGTAGCAATGCCGATTCTGAGATTTTCAGTCACATCAGGAAATTAGATTAGCTCTCACCCTTTATATTATATTACCTATGTATATTAAATACACAGATTTCACTTATTATCAGTGGGAAAAAAAAAACATTCACTGCCTTGCATACATTATGCTGTCTTTTTATTGTTATTTCTTTGCAGTCAAGTTATAACTGTATGATATCGAGCCAGATTACAATACATAGCATCTCAAGACAGGTTATAATTCTGATTATTATTATTACAGTAGTTGTAGTAATTTTACTATTATTAACTTATTATTAAATGACTGCCCAGAATTATCATTATGTCACATATGTTAGTTTTTGTTACAGCATGCAGCTTCAGTTGAGCTTTGAAAGAATTCATCAGCACTAAATAATTTCTTAATCTCTACTCAGTCCCATGTCAGGTCAGCCTCAGCTGCATGCTTTAATTAAAGTGTACCTCTTCTTATGGGAAATGAACGATGAGCACGGTTCAATGGCGGCGGTCACATCTGGGTGACATGCAGTGAGCTCTCTAATGACAAAATGAAGACGTGATCCAGTATACAATCACAAAGAACGAAACATGACACTGTGAAAGATTTTTTTTGTTGTTTCCCTATAAGTATCATTAATGTAATCCATATAATTCTGTATAATTATTGATACTGTATAGTAGAAATGGGAACAAAATAAATAGATTCAGTGATGATGTATCGCGATTCTTTTGTGTGAAAATTGATGATTTAAAAAATATATTTTGAATGTAAGTATTTTTTTTATTTATTTAGGTTTGCGTTTGAGATGGTAAAATGTTGCTGTTCCTCTATCATCCTGCAGGTGAAGCACTCTAAACATCCTGTGTGGTCGGAGCAAATTATTTTTCTAACCTTGTTTAAAATTCTAATTCTAAAAAAAAAAAAAAAAAAAAGGTCAATCAGAATTTCACATCATATTGTATCACATGGACCCTTCCTATTAAACAAAAAACAAATGGGCTGTGGGACCCTGAGGACCCAATGGAGATAAGGTCATTGTGAATGTACTAACAATACTGTAAAAATAATGACAGGTATGATGTACAACTTCTCACATGAGAAGTGAGATACATGTGGTGTGAAAGCACATGGCATGAGGGTCATACCCCTTGATTATACTCAACAAGTACTTGTCCCTAAAGAATGGGCCTTGTTTATCATTTTAAAAGTTTTCATAGGGATTACAAAAACAGCTCTCACTAGATTTCGACTTCAATAAGCTCCGTTTCGATACCAAATTTATTACTGTACTCTATCATGTTTGGTTCCTGAGATATGGCCAGTGAAAGTGTTTTTAACAAGGGTGGCCTCGGAAAACAGTTAAAAAAAATATTATATAAGGATTATGTGATGTAATAAGAAAGAGGGTATCTTTAGTCTCATTTTGGCTCTAGGATTTCCCTGCTACTCCTAAAAATAACTGGCATTTAAACCATTTTTATAGTAAAAAAAACTATGCAGAATTTTCTAACATAGATTGAGCAACCAGCCTGGATAATATAGTGCTTGAAAACTAAATTTAAGCTATAGCACAAAACTAACCTGTGCAACTTAATATCTGACTCGATATGATGGGTCACCTTTATGATGACACCAAGAAAAGCTCACAGAAAGCTGTACATGACAATATGAAGAGAAAAGCAAAACAGCGGACAAGAACGAATAAGTTCCACTTTGAATTGCTGGTCTTCATTTTCCTTTTTAAGTCGATCCATTTGTCTTTAACTCTTATCCTGTGTGGTGGTACATCTCAAGTAACCTTGGGCACAGGGCAGCGTACGCTCTAAAATGAGTGCCAACTCATCACAAGCCCACACACACTCACACACCCAGTATAGTACTGTGGACAATTGGTTAATACCAAATCAACCTACAGTACACCACGTGTCTCTGAACTGTAAGGAGAAATCTGAGTACTGTATATGAGGGAAACCCACCAAGCACGGGAAGAACAACCTCCACACACACACACACACACACACACACACACACACACACACACACACACACACACACACACACACAGACTACGGCCTTTAAAGCCCTGGCATGAGGTGGTAATATGTGGAATTACTGTATATATAATACCTGGAGCGAATTACTTGCTGAGTTTGTTTAGAATTGTAATCAAATCTGAAACAAATATGAATGAATACAGTATATATGTATATATAGAGCACCCTGTTGGTGCTCTATGGGCCTCATGGTGCCAACTTTGGTGCCATGGCTTAGTTGGTTAAAGAACCTTTCTAATAAACAGGAGATCCTGAGTTTGAATCCCAGTGGTGTATTTCCTAGAATTATAATAACCCACTAGAGTGAGTCATTTTATGGGGCAGTGGTCGCTCAACCAGTTAAGGTTCTGGGTTCCTTATTGGAAGATTGGGGATTCAAGCCCCAGCTTCGACATGTTGCCACTATTGGGCCCTTGGGCGAGGCTGTCAACACTATCTGCTGTAGTGACGCTGTATCCTGGCTGACCCTGCGCTCTGATCCCAGCTTTCTTACTGGAAAAAAAACATTTCACTCTGCTGTAAAGTAATGTGAGAAAGAATTTAATATAATATCATATATAAATCAGGATATTTATAAAATTGTGATACAGAATCACATTACAAATCGATTTGACATCTACTGTAGGTATAAAATAAGTATTGTAACTTTTTGAACACTTTTTTTGTGTATAAATTATTATAGAGTTTTCAACTAACAAAACGCATCACTAATCATACAACTGAAAAGTGATCATCGAAGCTCTCGGTAAAAGTTACACAAACCGAGGCGGTCTCTTTAACAAGACAAATACATTTTACACAGATTATTTATCATTTACAAGGTGATACATGAGGCCCAGGGAGTGGCATTATACAAATGCAAAAAAAAAAAAAAAGTTTACAACTATGTTCTGAAGGCGACCTAATCTAATAAAGGCTGATCATTTCTTTGGATCAAAGCAAATATAAAGCAATGAACACACCTCAAATCTGAGCCAGTATTAGACCACCACATTTGCACGTTTCTTATCTATCACACTCAGCAGTACACCACAACTGATGCAAATCGATTTGACAACGTGTGTGTGCTGTGTGTCTGAGTGTGTGTGTGTGTGTGTGTGTGTGTGTGTGTGTGTGTGTGTGTGTGTGTGTGAGAGTGTGCGTGTGTGAGAGTGTGCGCGTGTGTGTGTGTGTTTTTTATTTTTTATTTCTTGTGTTCTCTTGTTGCATCATCCGGGTGTGATCCTGCATAAATCCGACTGAAAAGATTGTGAATAAAAAATGATGACCTTTTAAAGACATGAATGAAGAGTGGTTTAAACTGCTGACAATTTCCTGATAAAGTTCAAGTGCTAATTGTCAGAGTCGAGGAATAAGGATTGTTGCTCTTCTGCTCAGCTTTCTAACATGATGATGATGATGATATTAAGCCATTTTTAGCCGTTTTCACTGAGAATGCTTTTACAAAATGTGCAAACAGTTGAAGGCACAGCACAAGGTATAATAATGCTCATCTGAATGCATGAAAAGGTTTGCTTGTATGTCAGAATAACTGATTGAGTTGAATGAAGGGCAATGGATTCTCTTTAGATTGAACCAACTGATAAAACTCTGCAGTTTGACACTTTCATATCTTGCATTTCTGAAAATCATACTGCACGGGTGTGCTGGCAAATATTCGAAACGGTTACACTGGAATGGACAAAACTGTGGCCGGAGTTTTAACAGAATCAGTGGTATTTTCATGTCAGGATGTTGGACAAGTGTCCAAAAAAGTTCCATCTTCCTTTAAGAGCAAATACACTACAGTATATACAGTAGAGATCCATTCATTCATTAAGCCTCGGTCAGGGTTTTATCCTAGTCAGAGTTTTGCTGGATCCGGAGCCTATCCCATTACCACTCGGGATGAGGCGGGGGGAGTTTGGTGAAGACACACCCTGGAAGGGATATCAGTCTATCACAGGGTGCCATGCACATACACATTCGCACATGCATGTAATTCAGAGTACTCCTCTTACAGACATGTTTTTGGGATGTAGGAGGAAACCCAAGCAGATATGTGGAGAACATATGAAAGCCTACCCAGAGAGTACAAGGGTTGAGCTCAGGATTGTATCTGGTACAGGATTGCAGATATACATTGCTATAGATTGCTATATATATATATATATATATATATATATATATATATATATATATATATATATATTTTGTAAAGAAAAATTCCCTCTGCATAATGCTATTAGTATTAGTTTTTAGGAAGACCGCAGAAAGGAATCAGGAACAGTAATGAATCTTTTTTAGTTGCTTTATCCGCGGTCCCGGTTGCCAGTTCACCTACTGGCATGTTTTATGAGGTAGGAGGAAACCGGAAAGGCCCAGATGAAGGCCTAAGCTTAGGATCAAGGATCAAACCAGAAGTAAAGCTCAGGGATAATAATAATAAAAAGAAAGAAAGAGAGAAGCCAAGAACACAGAGGAAACCCAAGCAGATACATGGAGAATATATGAAACTCTATTATACAGAGAGTATAAAGAGCTCAGGATTGCATCTGGTAGATACAATCTAATTATGTAGAGATGTACATCTACTAAAACTATATCATACACAGACAAATAAAATATTTATTTATAATAATAATAATAATAATAATAATAATAATAATAATAATAATAATACTTTTTCTGCATAATGCTATATGCATTAATTTTAGGGAGGTTGCAAAAAGGAAACAGGAACAGTAATGTATCCATAAAGCATGATGAGATGGTTGAAAGCACATTAATGGTCAGTAAAAGGGTGCGGCTTTCAGACTACTCAACAAAGTCCATCCTCAGTCTTGCAGACTTTAATAGCTTTTTGATTTTGTTTTTTTCCTGGAGATGAGAGAAGCCTGTAGGAAAGAGATAAAAACCTAATCCAGCATCAGTTTCAATAGGTTTCCCACACTATGCTTGATTTTTTATTTTATTTTTTTGAGTTGGAGACCTATGAATCTTAAACAACAAAAACTATGCATGGACTATTTAGGAGTGTCCATGCATCTGTGTTAAAACTCAATGACCAAATCTATGGCTGGGAGGGGGAAAAAGTGAAAGCTATGAGAGTCGGAACTTACCGGAGTCTGAGTAGTCCGGTCTGCCCAGATCGCGGAAAGAGTAGATGAAGTCGGCGCACTTGTCGCTTTGCACCTCTCCACGTGAGCAGAGCTCAGAGAGCAGCTCGAGCGCCTTCCCGCACATCTCATCCTCCCTTCCCGCAGGCATTTCCACGCAGCATCCTCGTGAAGCGCGCGCGCCGCTCCGGCTCGGCCGCGCTCATCCAAAAGCGCAGCCCGGAGTCGCTCCTACGGCGGGCACGCGCTGTCACAACCGGGCCGTCCAAACCACATAGCGCGGGGCACAGGACAAGATGTTTTATTCTAATGAATAGTCAGGAAATATTATTGAGCGCGAAAAGTAGCGCGCGCGATCGAATCGGCGGTGCTGCTGGAGCGTGCGCGACGGGAACTGCGCGAGCGCACAAGGAAGGGAGTGGAATGAAGCAGCGCGCGCGGGCGCGTGAGAGTTATTTCCAAACGCACGAGCCCTGGAGTCCCCGGTCTGAGCGACCCAACAGCGAGGATCCGCCCCCTCCCCCCCCCCCCCCCTCATCCTTTGCTCCTCCTGTTGATGTTTTATCATCTGCTGTATTGCCGGATAAAGTTACAAAGACATGTCATTTCGACTTGTGCATTGGATCCGAGTAAATACTATTAACCCAAACAACAATATCAGCAATATTAATAATAATAATTATTATTATTTAGAATGAAGCACTGATTTAGAATGAAGCAGCTACAAAAGATTCTATAATAATAATAATAATAATATTATTATTATTATTATTATAGAATCTTTTGTAGCTGCTTCATTCTAAATCAGTGTTGCCTACTGGTCACCTACTGGCATGCTCTTTCGAGGTAGGAGGAAACAGGAAAGCCCAGAGGAACTCCAAGCTCAGGATCGAATCAGAAATAAAGATCAGGGATAATAATTGTAATAATAATAATTATTATTATTATGATTATTATCTTAATAGCTGCCAAATCCTGGGTTAGGGTTGCAAGTTCACCTTTTGGCATGTTTTTTGAGGTAGGAGGAAACAGGAGAGTCCAGGGGATACAGCTCAGGGATAATAATAATTATTATTATTATTATTATTATTATTATTATTATTATTATCCCACTACCTCCATCAATTATACTCAGTTACCGTATGTGAGTAAAACACAAAGCAAAATTTATACTGCAGTGATTAAAATAAATAAATAAATAAAATTAATGAATAAAATCTATATTAGTCCTGCCTCAGGTCTGTGTGTAGTGTTTAAATGTTCTCCCTGTGCGTGGTGTTTCCTCCAGGTAGTCTAATTTCCTCCCACCGTCCAGTGTAGGCTAATTGACATTTCCAAATTGCCCCTAGTGTGGGACTGAGAGAGAAAGAGAGAGAGAGTGTGTGTGTGTGTGTGTGTGTGTGTGTGTGTGTGTGTGTGTGTGTGTGTGTGTGTGTGTGTGTGTGTGTGTGTGTGTGACCTGCAATGGGTTGACACCCAACCTAGTGCCATGCCTCCCCTGGGATACGCTCCAGGCCTCCTGTGACCCAGCCAGGATAAGCAGTGTAGTCGATGAAAAAGTAAAATAAACATTCCCCAAATCCTTTTGCTTTGCAATTACAATAGATATTTATTTAGATTTTTATGGTTATTGTATGCAAATTGCAAACAGGGTTATCCTTCTTCGAGCTGCTTTTATTACAAACATGGAAATATTTTGTTTCTCTCTGCTGTTGCTTACATACAGACTGAGCATGTTTCTGTCAGATAGAACAGCACAGGGATGTGTGTACATGGCTTGTCAGCCAGAGTGACACTTTGTACTACAGTGTGATGTTACTTTAGACACATCCTGCATTACTTATACCAATTAATAAAATGCTTTATTGAAAATATGCTAGCAGAGAAAGTTTTGTAGCAGAGTTTCCTATTTGCATACTGTATTCATAGTATCAGCAAACAGAATGGTGGATGCCAATACAGTCAGACAGAACTTTAAAAACCGCAAACAAATACATGAATCAGGACTTGGAAACATTAAACAGTGGTCAGGAGAGCAGTATTACAAGCGTAGTAATGACTGGATCCAGTGAATGCACTATTGTGCATTAGTACTATACGTACTATGCAACACTATTGTGCATGTGAAAGTCCTTTTGTTCTGTTTCTGTTAGTGTGTCATAGAGTTTAGGATGTTCCACCCATCTATCCATTCCATGTCTATACTGCTTATCCTGTGTAGGGTTGCAAGGATCCTAAAGCCTATACCTGGGAACTTAGGGTATAATGCAGGTACAGAGTCCCAGGACATCATAGGGCACAAGCACACACTCTCAATCACACACTATGGGCAATTTGGAAACACCGATCAGCCCACATACAGTAGCATGTCTTTGGACTGTGGGAGGAAATCATATTACTCAAAAGAAATCCACCAAGCACGGAGAGAACACACAACCTCTACACTCACAGGACCAGAGGTGAGATTCACACCTGCATCCCTGGAGGTGGCAGATGACAGTGCCGACCACTATGCCGTAACACCATCCCTATTCAATTCAGCAGAGGGGAGAAAAGGAATTGTCTCCAAGCAAACTATGTCTGATAACCGCTACGTTTTCTCGGTATTGATTTAACCATTGTCCATGTCTGGTAAATGAAAACTGGCCCAAAATGTAATCACAAAGGCGATTAGGAGATTAGCCGGTTCTAATTGATGTGATTATAAATAATGTTATGGTGAGCGGGTTAATTAGTGTATTAGTGCATGTGTGATGTTGGGGCAAAAGAGAAAATTGAAAAAGGCGTTTATTTTATTTTTTTTTATTAAAAAGGCCCAGACAAATGTGTGTGATACAAAAGCCTCCAAACTATCACAAGTGGTATGATTTATCTTGTAATAAATTTGCATGAAAATGTTTTCATAGGTCAGAACTATAGGCTATATTAAACTGGTGGGTATTGAACTGGAGAAACCCACTGTGACATTACCGATAGGCTTTCTGAAGAGCTGTGGAAACTGTGGGAACTCTGGTTGACACCATCTTAGTAGGAGCTGACTCCGGCTAAACCCAGTTTAATCCATAAATCGGAATATGGGTGGAGCAAACAGAGCCTGGCTGTTGGCTGGAACATGCCTACTTACTTCATTTACCACAAGCTAACTCGCTTAACTTTAGCTTTCTGACCAGTTTGGTATTTTATTATGGCAGTCTATGGGGATTGACTCACTTTTGGAGCCAGCCACCAGTGGGCACTTTTTGGGTCTTCCATGCTGGCTTCGTTTTTTAGAACCATAGGATGATCCTTGGCCAAAACAAACAAACAAACAAACAAACAAACAAACAAAACAAACAAACAAAACAAACAAAAACATTTCCACCAAATTTACAAACGTTTCAATAATGCATATATTCTTTGTATTCCCATATGTATATTTATAAATGCCAATCAGCCCTAAAATTCCAAAGCATGTTTATGGCAAAGCTGATTTTAATATAATGACTCAGACAAAATAATATAAAGGCAGAGCTCGCTGAGAGCTAAAAACACTAAATGTCAAAGAGCGCCCCCTAAATGAGGTGTGCACCAAATCATCTAATGCATCTCAGCTGTTGCAGCGCTTGTAGCCACAGACAAGCATCAGCTGTCTCCTTTTGTCCTAGTTGAAGGTTTTTTTTTTGTTTTTAAAACTGCCATTCATATGAGTCATTCATATGAGTTTCACAAACTGTTAAATTAGTGTATGTGTGTGATTGAAATAAATATGTGATTTAAAATCACAGTAACTCATCAACTTTGTTAGTTTTCTTTTTAGCGATTTTCTGAACAAATCACAAAAATATATATATTTTTTCCTGAACAAATCACATTGTCATGAATACCGCAAATGCTCCTCTGAACGCTTCAGGAATAAATCGATTCATATCCAGTCTGATAAATGAGACCCACTATGTCTAGTCCAACCTGCAGCTACAGGACATGAAAAAAGATGATTAAAAAAGATGATGACTCTCTGAGTGAACTTAGACATTCACCGTGCACATGTACTGTATTCTAATGTACTGCTTTGATAAATGCATTTTGTTTGTTTTTTGATTTTTTATCTGCCCCTCATTCATCTCTTGTTGTCTATGGCAACTAACAGAGTGAACTTCCACACAGAGAGATTCCCTGAGCTGCTACATAAACTATTCATGGCTCTCTAAAGGCTGTAGCCAAAGCTTAAACGCACACACACGCGCACACACACACACACACACACACACACACACACACACACACACCCATGTGCCATAGACATCTCAATATGCTCTCTTCTTCTCTCTCTCTCTTTCATACACACAGACGCGTATCCTCTTCCTTTGTCTGTATAAACAGAGTCTATGGTGTACAGTCTAATGTACTGTATGTCACATAATCATTTAAATAATGTGATGTAATGACATTAAAAAAAAAAAAAGTAAACTGCAACAACAGCCAATTAGCCTAAACAAATTCCATACTTGAAGTCATTCCATACATGCCACTGTCACCTTCCACCTGCAGCGTTCGATTTCAAATCTTTTTCGTTCAAACCCTCCACTGGTTTTCTAAAGCTTTTGAAGCTCAACTCTGGAAGCTCTGGTTGTCCCCATCTCGGCAGTAACAGATTCACACGCCTACTTACATGTACCCCAGTTACCACAAACTAGCTACAGTTACTATAGCTATGAAGGGAGCTGAAACTTTGAGTTGGCAAGCGACAGGCGGACAAGACACCTTAAGGATTTAGAGATAATCTGTAAAGAAGATTGGACCAAAATCCCGCTTGAGGTGTGTGCAAACCTGGTAAACCAACTACAAGAAACATTACCTCTGTGCGTGTCAACAAAGGTTTCTCCAACAAATACTAAGTCATGTTATGCTTGGGGATCAAATATTTATTTTCATCACTGGAATGCAAGTTAATTTATAACATTTGTATCATGTGCTTTTCCTGGAGTTTTGGTTGAAATTCTGTCTCTATCCTTTATAATAAACTTATGATAAAATATGATAGACCCTTCATTACTTTGACATTGGGAAAACCACACTGTAGCTTAGCTAAAATGCTAAGGTGGCTAATGATCATTTATATGCTAACGTTAGTTTGCATTTGATTAAACTTTACCGTAGGGATCTATGAGGATTGATGCCCCCTCACTTTTAAATCCTGGTGGTGATCCGAGGAACTGCATGTTTTGACACTTTTTTAATTTTTTAAAGTTTTTTAGAACTTAAGGATGCCCCTTGGTCCTATCCCAGGTCTTGTGAAATTACTTTGGTTTCCTCTCACAGGGTGTACCCCGATCTGTGTCCTGAGTTCCCTGGGCGAGACTTGAGGCCCCTCACAACCTACACAGGATAAGTGGTTTAGAACATGGATGGATGGATGGATGGATGGATGGATGGATGGATGGATGGATGGATGGATGAATGGATTGATGTATCCCAACCTGAAGATGAAGGATGAGGAGCTGTTTGTTTAGCCAGGCCTCAATAGAGTTGAATGATCAATAGTGAACTTGCAAATTGTTTGCAACTGGAGCATCTTCAACTGCAAGTTAAGCAGGGTATAATACTGCTGGGAATTTATTTCCTTTTGCTGATGCTGCCTTCTCACAGTAGGGAGTGCAATGAACAGCAGACATGGCTGCTCCAGGCAGGAACAGAAACAGGCGGAAGACTTGGTGTACTGATCCACTTATAGGAAAGGGTAAGTGCCTATACTGCATTACAATGCAAAGTAGAGGAACTGGCAGTGGGCATAAGGCAAGAGCTGTCAGTGGGAATGACAGTGGGAAGATTAGTGTAGACAGAAATGGACCCAGATGTGCTTTTTCACAGCTGCATCTCTTTCTTGAAACGTTAAGTAGGCCAGGAGTCTGGTGACTGGAGCACAATTAAGGAGTCCAACTTATCAGTGAGTGTGCTGAATAAGCCTTTTGTAAAAAAAAGAGGGGCACTTGGCAGAAATAAGACCTGTACATACACAACCGGATCCTTCACCTGACACAACTTACAAAATCCCAAAATGCCAAAAATGTAACTATTTCCAATTCACCAATAAAGAGATCTTGACTCATTGACCTGATATTATTATTATTATTATTATTATTATTATTATTATTACATAATAATAATAATAATAACAACAACAGTAGCAGCATGGCATGTGTACTGACCGACCGTGATGGCAGATGATGAACTGATATTATAACTGGTATTAATACTTCTGGTAGACAGGGGTAAACAGTACTGTATGTAAATACATCCAGTATAATGTTCTCCATACAGCTTGGATACAAAAGACCTAAAAAAGAATATGACACACTGGTTTTTACTAAGAATATGATACTCTAGGAGCCATAGCAACGAAGTGCACTAAATGACTGGGTCTGTTAAAATAGAGAGAGAAGACAAGGTTTGGCTGGCCGAAATGCCACTGAGGAGCATGATTCATCAAAAGTTTACCCTTCAGCAACTGAAACACTGGAGGTTGATGACATCAGTCCGGTGGCTATTCAGTATGGTGCCCACGGGGTGTTGTTGCACTATCAAAGTGTTGGGTAACGGGTGCAACATCCAAGCCAACTCGTTACTCAGCCTGCACAAGTGCACTCGTTAGTTTTAAAGATGGACCAGAGTTTTTTCTTTTTTTTGAGTATTTTCCAAGATATTGTCTCATTCATGAGGAAGGCACATTTCTTGATCTTATATTTACCAGCTCAGATTCATTTGATTCAGATTCAGACACGAAGTTCTGGGGCACCTAGTTCGACTGACATGCACTGCAATCCACCTTGAGAGACCGTCCAACCTTGGTCATGGATGCAGTAAAGGAATTATGAATGGCCATAGGCAGCTTTTGTACATTTGGCTTAAATGATGCAGCAGCGTAACTCTGCTGCACTTCGGGGGCATTTCAGTGGTCGCTAAACGCTTGAATTACTGTCAGCCATGTGTCAGTAAAAATGACAGAATCATGTACTGTATGTGAATCTTAAGGGTTTGCTCCAGGTCATGTTTTCTCCTTTGCTGCTCTTAGGTGTTCTCCATGAAACAAATTGATGTAATAACCACTGATCACTCCCATAGAAAGATGCTGTGTGTGTGTGTGTGTGTGTGTGTGTGTGGGAGGGGGGTGTGTGGGGGGTGTGAGTGGTAAAAATCATCAACGTTTTCACAAACCCCTAAACTCTGGAGTGGTGTTTTACAAGGTTCCATAATTTATAATAATAATAATAATAATAATAATAATAATAATAATAATAATAATAATAATAATAATAATAAGTTAACATATATCTCAGCGCTCGGATTCATACTTTGTGCCTGTTTCTGGTCTTGCAGAAATACCCCTTTATTTAAACTCCCTTTATTTCACTCCTCCTCCAAATTAAGCTTTGGGACGGTATCTTCTTGTATGAGGTCACAACAGGGGGGAGATCTAATTAGCTTGTTTCACTTCTGGCCAACACAACAACGGATAAAGGACTAGAAGCTGGGACTGTTGTGTGTGAACAAACATTTTTGTTTGTTTGTTTGTTTGTTTGTTTGTTTGTTTATGCAAACTAGAGACCCATCTGAATGTCTAAACATGACTTAAAAGTACATTTTGTATAATGGGTCCCATTAAAAATCAACCACCACGGATGGGGTCCAAACTCATAGAGTATGCTCTGCTGAAATGAGGAAGTTCTGGAAGTTACAGTAGCTCATCCACAGTTTGTGCTCTTTAAGACTGGATTATTTTAGAAGCCAAGCCCAAATGTTGCCAAATTCACAAGACACATGAACTTTATATCTATTGTGGTGCACGGAGAGGTCAGAGCCAGATGCTCTTGACCTAGAACGCATTCACACACCACTGGGCAAATCAACAGCTCTGTGATTCTGTGGTTTCTCCAACAACATATAAAACCAGTGCCGTTGAGATCCGCATTCTGGCCAAACTGGCCGTCGTTCTACTGGAAATTGAGGATAACGATGAGCTGTAAGATTTGAGTCAATCCAATCCAATTGGATTCCTCCAACATACCAATTGGTAAACATGGGTCATTTTGAATTAAATCTACCGTGTTAATGCAATGAATCTATAATTATCTCTCCATCTTTATCTGTAAACAGTAAGTTTAATGCCTGAACGTTACAGTATGAATCCCTTGTAATTTTCTTTTTTGAGTCCCAATGCTAATCCTGTGAAACTTTCTCGCTAGGACAAACATGAACACAGCACCTTTCCATATTTGTATCATTGAACACTGGACATTATCTGTTCATTTCAAATAATGTACTAATATTTGGTTACATGCCTGTGATTACTTTTGCATTCACAATGCTGCACCAAGCTTCTCTTTCTAAAAATGCAATTGTTTAAAAACCTTCCCCTGCATTTTAATTAGCCACCGTAAAGCCCTTAGTAAAAACCCATCATCAGTCTAAACAGACAGGACAGGCACAGCTTCTCTCTGTGGCAATAAAGATGCAGCAGATCCTCCTGGATTATTTATAGAAAGAGCAGCGAGACCATTTTTAGCCCAGAACAGATGATCCTAGATCAGTTTGATGGCCTGATATTGAGCACCCGGGTCTTTGGTTCGAGCATTATTCAGTTTAACACGAGTCTGGCGAGACAGGACATTTCAGCTATATTGATATACACCTGTACCTCACTACATTTCATTTTATCGACAGAGCTGACAAAAGGTGTTCATCTTATTTGTAGCATGATGTTTTTCTTATTTCACTGGGTGGCCCAGAAGGACAGGACCGCTTTCAAAATGACTTTGATCTATTCTGGGAGGGAGCAATTAGAGCCGTAATTCTAGATGAAGCTGAGTTTTTTGTGCTCTGTAAGGGTGCGCTCGACTACGTGGAAGACACCGACATGAATCGCAAGATGTGCATGAAAGGAGTCCGAGTCCTTTGAATTCTGCTCTAATAAACGATCGCTTTTTAATGAAGTACCTCATATCGATGAGAACAGCAGACCTGGTTTCGAAATTCGGTCACTGCATAACAAGTCGCTGCTTTGTTGACTCCGGATCGCTAAATCGCTAACCTCTGATCCGGGCACTTCTTATAGTGTCTTCCTTGGTAGGATACTGTGGGACAAATTGTCCAGGGGTTGTTCTCGCAACACTCTGGTCACTCTGTAATAACCCGACCGAGTACACGGCACGCTCATGGGCATGCTGAGCCGCCCAGACAGATAGCTGTCACTACTTATTCATACAGAATATGAGGCCCTGGAACGATTCTTCTCAACACTTTGTGTACCTGAACCTGTAAACCCAAATAAGGTCCGGGTAGCAAAGAAACAATGGATAAAAGCTCACAGAATCATGTCCATATAAATGCAAATCCTTGCAGCTATTTACTGTAGATCGTGTACGATGCATGCAAATTTAGAAAAATCAGCAGTTTGACGCACTCTGCAAAAAAATTATTTATCCCATTAAAACTTAAAAAAAAAAAAAAATTTTTATTTTTTATAAAGGTTACCCAACTCACACAACCGGTGAACTAGATTCAGTTTTTGCCCTGTTTTATATCACGACAAGACTCTCCCAACAGATTTCTCCTAGCTCTAAGCTAAGTGCAGAGTCATATTTTAAAAACCAGTTTAAACCAGTCGGGGGAATGCTTTTTCCTCTAGTTCATAATCCCTATGGACTCATTAAGTTTGTATTGCCTGAAGTACAAGCAGACATCTAAAATGCTATTACTTCTGCCAGTTTGGATGTCGTAAGACAAAGTAGGGAGGAAATCTATTCGTATTTGCTTTATGCGCTGAATGAAAAGACTTAAGGACTCAACGAGGTGCTGGGAACATTCCTGAAAGATTTCAGTCCATGTCGGCATGTTAGCATCACGCGGTTGCTGCACATCCATGATGCGAGTCTTCCGTTCCGCCGCATCCAAATGGCGCTCTATTGGATGGAGAGCTGTTGACTGTGAAGGTCATTTGAGTACAGTGAACTCATTGTCATGTCTGAGATTAGGCTGTGGGAATAACTGAAATCAACAATCCTCAAGCAGGCTTTGGAATTTAAATGATGCTCAGTTGGTACTAAAGGGCCCAAAGTGTGCCGAGAAATACCCCCAAACCATTACACCACCACCAGTCTGAAAAGTTGATAAAAGGCAGGATTGATCCAGACGCTCTCATGGTTTCAAGGCAGGTTTGATCCATGTGCAGGTTTGGACATTTCCCTCTGACTTCATGGAGTTGCTGCCATACAGTATGACTGACTGAGTAGATATTCACAGGAATGGCCAACTGAACTGGTGTACCTAATGAAGTCCTTGGTGAGGGCAAACTAAACAATAAATACCTTTATAGGTTTTTATCAATTTGTCCCTAATGTGTAAGCTGGAGGTGATGGTGTTGAGGGGAAAAACCTCATGACATGACATGAGAAACAAACAAAGAGGAACCAGATTCAAAGGCAAGCCCGTTCACATTTGGGAGATACAAACATTCACTTTTTATAATGTTCTTTTACTGAGCTGCTTAACATTAAGTGACTCTTTATTCAAACGAAGCGTCCTTATAATGTAACTTGTGCAATCCGGACAATTTGGTAATTGGATTTAGATGTATAACTTGCATGTATAACTTTAGATGTCAGTCTTCAAGAAACAGAAATCCTCCAACAATACACGATACATTATTTATGCCGTGCATATAAATGTGTAAGAAAGGCCATATTTATAGTAGGAACTTCAAATAAGGTGCTAACCTTGGAAAAGCCTGGCTAAGAAAGCATGGAATGTCTTTCAATCTTCAGACGTAATCAAAAGTGCGCGGCTTCTTGCGTTTGACGAATTTCAAAAATTTTTTAAAGCAGCCCAAAGAATCCAAAACATGTTGTAGGCAGATTTAAAAGGAAAAGCTTGAGCATACTGTATGGTACTGTATAATAATACACACATACATGGTGAGTAGTAGCATATTGAATTGAGAGTTAAACAGCTTTATTTATTTGCCTTCTTTGTTATTTCCTGTACATTCGGAGCACGTCGTTCGGGCTCCCGCGGGTATGTGCGTCTTATTTAGTTTGCCTCATGCCTCGTGTGTTCGGTAAAGCTCATGAAGGGACAAATCCCGCGAGAAGCTGAAAGATGCCATGGCCATGCTTCGTTACTATGGCAACAGTCTCTTCTGCCAGAGGTGCATCTGTGGCTAACAAGGTTAAAACATATCTCCCTATTCTAATCATTGGTTCCCATAGCACCCATGTTCATTCAGCAATACGGCATGATTCATAAAACAAGCCCTCAATGAGCTAGAGCTAGTCACTGCACTCAGAAACATCAAATAGGATAACCTGGTTTTGCAAAGTAGCTATCATGTCGGCCTGGTCAGTGGCTGAGGGCCAGAAGAGCTCTCTTTCTATTGAGAGTTTCTCTGGAAACAAGTTCAGGCTTCTGTTGTATTTTTATATTTCCATGGAAACAGGTTTTAACGTGTGCTGAAGCTCGAGAAGCTCTTCCTCTACACTATAAAAAAAAATCAAATAAAAAAAATAAGTATACATTTAGAACCCTAAAATATCACATTTCAAGTGATTTCATGAATCATCGTTTAAAAAAAAAAAAAAATTATAAGAACAATCCACAAAACCGATAAGTCAAGAGTGTTGGCGTACGTACAGTATCAGGCTGCTTTGGATGATTATTCATCGTGTCTGTGGTGTTTTATGATTTATCCTTCCTTTGGCAGTTTGACTTACAGTTTGGGGGTGGAAACAGTCAATCCAATTTGGCAACTGTTCACCGACAAGCCTGGAGCAGGCTGTGTGCTTTTTTTCTCTCTTTTTTTTCCCCCATTTTTTTGCACAGATTAGTCCTCAAATTGTGAATCTCCATATGCATCAAACCTAAATGTCACATGTAGTCTAAGCTAAACTCATTTCTGTTATGATTATCCCCCCTCAAATGTCATCTCAGCTGCAGCACCAAAGCCTGACATTTGGCAAAAAAAAAAAAACATTCAGATGAAAACAGTCTAGGTATTTAGTTGTTGCTTATATGCAACAAGTGATGAATACATGGACGATGTGGTGGTCTGTTCATGTGTGAAAATGTTTCATGAATGTACAAGGACGGTACGGGGGATGTGGCACTAACTCCCGGCCGTCTGTTCCTGTAATGTGTTTGTGAATGACTGTGTGTACAGCTCACACAGAGGGAGAGATGCATCCCAATCCATCACACACTCACACACACTACGGGCACACGCTATCGGCATGTCTTTGGATGTGGGAGGAAACCGGAGTACCCAGAGGGAACACACCAGACAAGGGGAAAGAACATGCAAACACCATGCAGCAAGCGAGCCTTTGACCATGGAGGTGCACGAACCACTACGCCACCATGCCACCCAGGCGTCAAGTTATCCATCGATTTTCAAGCATTTTCAGGCGTTCCGCTCGCTGAATGAGTCACCTCGGCTGAGAACATCCGCAGACGTAATGCATTCTTTAACACGTTTACACCATTTAAAAATGTTTTACCGAGGCTAAGAGTCGGATCACTGTGCACTGGGCCTAAACACTTTTACCTCTTCATTCACAAGAAATTTCACCACAAGTCCTGGTTTGACATGAACGTCCCTCGTATATACTGTAGGAAGGTAAATGGGAGTCTCTTAGCGGACCTCAGACGTGACATTGGAAAATTCCAGGAAAAGCTCTCAAGTTACTGGTTAGGAATTCTCAAGTCACCATTCAACTGTTAAAGCCTGCTAAGAATCAGAGTTGACAAGGTGTGTGACATAATCATGCCTGCACAAAATAGCCACAATTAGGGAGGAAAGGATCCTACCCAGGAGAACAACAACCCCCTGATGTAGTAGATCCAATTACTGCGAACTGCCCACCAGGCAGGGCTGTGGGACAAGTCATCGCTGAATTATTTCCCAAGAAGCTACTTTATCAGACATGCAACCGTCAAAATCTCGAGGACTAAGGAAGGAATATTGTTTCTGAAATAGAGGCTTATATATTTATATTGAAATGATATAAAAATAACATGGCTCAATTCAATATGCCTTTTTTTTTTCTTTTTTTTTTTACATGATGCTAAGTTCAGCTTTTATTGAATGTTAAGCACCAAAGGTCTTTCTTACACAGTGGAATCCAAGCTTTAAAGAAAATCAATGCAGCGTTTCATATTAAAAGTTTAAAGGTTTGAAACTCCAGCTCTACTGGATACTTAAATCTGATTGGTCAATATGTGCTGATTCATAATGGATGAAAGGCAACCAATAGGTTTATACACTGTCTTGGCAAAACAAACAAACAAACAAACAAACAAACAAACAAACAAACAAACAAACAAATAATCACCATTGCAGAAGGGTCACATTATTGGACTGCATCATGCATAGAACCAACTAAAGCGATTTGAAAGTGCTAGTATTGGGTTAAGAACCCTTCAACACGTTATCAAATGCTGGAAGGATAGTGCTGAACCATCAACTTTATGAAAGAAATGTGGTCAGAAAAAAAAAAAAATCATAAATGGAGATCATTTTTAAACAGTTGGTAAAAATTGAACAGTAAAAAACACAACTACTGTATTTTTAATAGTGAAACTAAGAGCATTTCTACGGTATATCCAAGTCAAGTCAATCAAGTCAAGTAGGCTTTTATTGTCATTCCAACCATATACAGTTAGTATACAGTGAAACGAAACAACGTTCCTCCAGGATCAGGGTGCTACATACATGTAACAACATAAATGTACAACATAAATTTGACATTTTTAAGTTACTGTAAAAGAAGAACTATCAATATCTATACAAAAAATACAAAAATAGACAAAGTGCACGTGCAAATGTGCAAACAAAGTGGTACATGACAGACACGACAATGTAACACATAACAGTACTTTTTGATGAAGGATGAATTGAGGTAGTGGGAAGAGCAGCAGTAAACAGTTTACAATTTTGACAGAAGTATTGTGTGCAAATAGCAATAAATATTGTGCAAAAAATCACAATAGCATTGGGCCTAAACAGCTGTGAGCTCATAATAAAACCACCCGTTAGTGAGATAATTTAGAAAAATAAAAACTTGCTTCGGAGCATATAAGATTGGATTTGGAGCAAAGCCGAGGGGTCATGTGATCTGATGAGTTGAGATTGACCTTATTCTAGGTGTGACAGGGTAAGAAGGGAAGCACATCATGCATAGTGTCCACTGTACGAGCCTCTGGAGACAGTGTTCTGATCTGGCGTTACTCAGGTCTAGCTCAGGTCGAGACTCAGCAACAGTATGTGGCAAGAAAATGAAGTCAGCTGACCACCTGAATGTACTGAATCACCATGTTATCACATCTATGGAGTTTTGATAGAAACGGTATATTCCGGGATTACAAGTCGTAAAAGAGTGGTCCTGGGAGCATGATGAATCACTTTCACACTTGAACTGGCCGCCACATTGTGTGCTTTGAATGAAATCTCATGTAAAGTTTTTTTTTTTTATCTCTTGTCCCGGCAGTGTAGTAATGCATTTTTAAAAGTAAACTTCTATTTACTATACTTAAGTCAAAGTTCTATGGCAGATTGGCAGTACATTACGCATTGATACACGTGTGTCACCCAATCTCCTGGAAAGTTCGTCTGGTTTCCCTGACCAGCCAACTTAAAGTGACATAACAGTTAAATATATTGGTGTCAGTTCAAAAGTACAGAAGACGCCAGAGATTTTACAAAATCAGGCACTTTCAAAGCCTGTACAGTACAAACCCTGTTCATCTGGAACCAGTGACTATTTCTAACAGCTTCCCAGAGCACAAAATGATCCCAGTTCTCACCCTGTTCTGAGAGTTTAGTCCTTTAGTCAACACTGATTTTATTAAGAAGAAAAATGTACTAATGGTACTGTACATCCACGTCGATACAAAAGACCTCAGTCAAGTCTGAATGGAAAAGCTGGTTCAGTTTGACTGTAGCATGTGGGTTGGCCTTGGACTGCAAATAAAGAACAGTCATTTACAACTGATTTTTGTAAGAAATTTCTGCCCTTGTACTGTACTCCCACTCGATTAAAGACTGAATGCTCGCTCTGGCAGTTGCTTTATTGTTGGATGACCATGATTTTTGCCAAGGTCCTAAGGTCAAATATGGTGTTTAATCTAGATTTAAATGCTTTAATCTAGATAAAATGGTTTAAATGCCCAGGCAAGATTTTTACCCCATTGTGTATGCAGTATATCTGGTCTTCATCTGCTGCCAGAACCATGGGATTCATTTGTACTATGAAAGTGATGCATATATTCCATAGATTTCACACCATAGATCATAACGCTGCCTCCAGAGGCTTGTACAGTGGCCACGATGCAGGCTGCCCTTCTTACGTACCCATCGCTCTGGAATAGGTTTAATCTGCACTCATCAGATCGCATGACCAGTCCTATCTTTATGCCTTCTAGCAAACTGAAACCTTTTTATTTTATTTTATTTTTTTATAGGCCTCACTAACAAGTGGTTTTCTTATATACACAGCTGATCCTTGATTGTTCATCTCATTGTGTGGAAATGAGGTTAGTTTCACTATAAAGCACTGCTCTGATTTCTACTAATGTTTTTATTTTATGATGCGACTTCACCAAGTGTTTAAGTCATCTCATCTCATTCATGATTTTTGTCGTCACCCATTTAATCCATATGTATATGCCAGAATGAATATCTGGGTGGACGTTTTATTATTTTTTTCTCAGTATTGTCTAATTTTACCATCTTTTTTTTGGGGGGGGGATTTTTTTTTTGTGTCCAATTCCTCCCCGTCACTAGGGGGCTCCCACATTAAGGCTACTACTACCACTACCACTACTTCTGAAGACTATCACCCTCCTCCGAACCACCTGACGCCATCTTTTCGAACTGCTCGCTTACGCACCGTTGGGGGCGGCGTAACACACTCGGAGGACAGCGCTATCCGCTCCCTCCGCTGCGCGAGTTCACAGACGCCCCTGACTGTAGAGCCGTGATTAATGTGGGAGCACTATGTACCTCTCATCCCGCCCCTCTGAGAGAGCTCGGCCAATCAGCTCTCTCTAGACCTCCGGCTGCGAGAGGTTACAGCACCACCCGGGATTCGAACTAGCGATCTCCGGATGATAGGGCGAGCGCTTTAACCACCGCGCCACTCGGAGGCCCTAATTTTACCATCTTTAACAGTCCAAGACCCTCTGAAGCAAGAACAAAAAAAATTCTACTCCTGTCCCAGGCTACACCTGTAGTTTATTAAAGGAGAAGGGCCACATCTCTGAAAAGTAGGCAAATAATTACTATAGAGATATGGTGTTTACTACAATAACTAGCTAGCTAGCTAGATAGTTCTGACTCCGTTTCATCCCTACTTCCCATTCACATTTTATACGACAACTACACAATGGAAGGTGAAGCCGAAATCTGGCTACCTTCAAGACACATGAAGCCAGTAAGCCACTTCTTCCCAAACTGCTCCTCATGCTGCTTCACAGACTAGTGTGACATCCTCGGAGGAAAGCGCCATCTACCCTCTTTTACATACCCGAGTTCACAGATGCCCATGAATGGCAAGGAGAAGTTATAAAATTGTACACGGATATAATAAAGCCACAATTACATGCATGAATTTACAGAATTGTCTCAGCTTTCTCCTATAGACTAAAAAATTGGCTATTTCCCCCAAATGTATTATTGCTTTTAGGTATTTCTGTTGTTAAATCTTTAAACTCTTAATGGCTGTTTATTATTATTATTATTATTATTATTATTATTATTATTATTATCATCATCATTATCGACTTCTATAATATTCTCCATTTTCAAGTCAGGATAAGGTTATGAAAGGACTTGCTTAAAAAATCTTGGGGGCATTAATTAAAGCATCAGCGGGTAGATAAGTGAATGCAAAAAAAAAAAAAAAGAAAAATGCTGTTTTTTTTTTTCCATTTCTTTTGAGCTTGCCTCATGGAATAGTCCTCTGGAGCATTTTATCCACCCGACTGCCAGCACCAAATGTACGCGCGAAATGTTTTGGCTCCGGGTTCAACCTTTACTCGATGTACTTCAACTCCACAGCTCAAGATGTCCATAAAGACACAGAGCCTCTTCTCTGCAATGTGCTTTCTGGAATGGAATAGTGGATTTGGGACACGGAAAGATGAGATTTCTTTTCCCCCTGCAGAAAGTAAACAATAAAAAAAAAAAAAAGAGGGAGAGCGGCAGACAATTTATCCCAAGAGACCGATAGTGAGATACGGTGCAATTAAGTTTAACTTTACCCAGTACACTTGAAGCAAAGAAAAATTATTTTAAAAGAAAGATGGAGTGAGAGAGAGAGTATTAAAGTAACTGGGTCTGTGATGAACATGGAGGAGACTATAGCATTAATGAACTCTATTGTCTGCATCGAATAACAAAGAGAATTCATTAAAAGATGTACCTACTGACACAATCATCATCATCATCATCATCATCATCATCATCATCAAGAGTGAGTCTTACTTCGTATTACAGTAAATCTTAGAACAAACACAGATCTAGGCTGTTAAGTTTAGCATTATAGTTGTAGCCATGTTTAAGCACAATTACCTTCCATAGAACTATAACACAATTTACTTCAATTATTACTTTATTGAATATTTCTTCATATTAAATTAAATTAAACGATGTAGGTTAAATAAAAGAAATGGGAACAAACGTTTTACTGCGACAGTGTGCCTAAATTAAAAAATCGGTGCTTTATGTCGGTGCCTCGGCAGCGACCTCATTTCCCCTTTTATCTGTTCCAACCACTCAGCATCCAGCATCACCAGTATAATAATCACAGGCCTGAACATCTGTCATCATCTGCACCTGTTTCTCACTGGTTCATGCCTTAAGTTGGATGTTTTTTTTAATTTTTTTTTTATGCCAGTATGATTCACAGTGTGGAAAAAAAAAATAAAAATCTGAATCTGAAATTGCTTAGGCACAAACTGCTCAGGCACAGACTGAAAATGAGAGCAAAAAAGACCTTCAGGAGTACTGGAGAACTTCCTCAAGGCTACATTAAAAAAAAAAAAAAATCCAAGAAAGTCTGGCTCTTTAGAAGCAGAATATGAGGACATTGTTTGAGGGTGGTAAGAATCTCATAGCCGAAACAAACACAATGCGGCACAGCGATCATACATTTGTACAGTCCGTATTTATTAACTTAATTAGCTAACCATATTTCTTGCATTACACTACAGTACATTAGGCTTTTTTCCCCCTTATTGATTAAGTTTCCCAACAAGTCATGGGACTGGAGCTTGTACTTTCCCAGTGACCAAGCTAACAAATTTACGATTTATGATACATACCGTACTGTACATGTGCGCCACAGAGCTTTGACTGTGATTCTATCAGGAAAAAAAATTCTAATATATAAACCACCATGAATAAAACATGCTATGAACATGTCATGTACGCAGTCTTGGGCTGTAAATGATTTAAAATACAAGCCCACCCCCGCCCCCGCCCCCCCAAAAAAAACCCAGCATCGGTATTCTTCATTGTTGAACTCAGAGTTAAACTTACAGTTGATATTATTACTTAATATTTTTGTAATATTGCATGCATGGAATATTCTGTCATTTTCTTGCTGCTGTAAGGCAGGATGATCTATTTATCTTTCCCAAAATTATTGCCCACTTTCACGTGCTCTCCACTGCTCCACCGTGTACTTAGTCCTGGAGTCGCCATGAATTATGACCTGATTCAGGTATTTCTGCGGCGCCCTGCTTTTTCCCGAGGAGTCTCAGGCCGGACAGTAAAAGCGAAATTACTCTGAACATGTGTCCTGCTGAAATGACGGGGAACACTTATTCCCCCCAAAGCTCATATTCATAAATCGCACCAGGTCATCCCAGGGTTCTGGCTAAAAAAAAAAAAAAGAATTAATCAACTTCTAAGAAGCGCTTTACAAACCATCTGTATTAATTCCACCAGCTTCGGTATTTACATAGGAGTCTGTGCGAAGCTTGAGAGGGCTTCTTGCTGATTTCCCACTTGTTGTCAGTCATGCGGTTTGTCAACATAACGACTCAGAAGGTGCAAGACGTCTTGAAGGCGTACCTTACGAGCTGTAAAATTCTCAAGACTCAATCAGCACACCTGGGACGTGGCTTTCAAGTGGATCTCTGGTTTATGGTAGAACTATTACACTGATGCTTGTCTTATTGAAGGCTAGAACACATGACGTAATGAAAAATGTATATGGACAGATACTGAAAATTCCCTTAGCATCAATTCACCCAACTCCATATGCATGAAGAATTTTACAGCTTTCCTCCATCTCAGTTCATATGAAAAATACAGATCAGCCGGTGAATAACACCGCTGCCAGGTTAATTGAATAATATTGATTATCAATTATATACCAGTAAACTGGTGACAGGATCAGGGGTGAAAGACCAGCACGATAGTGAACGAATGACTTGGAACAGGAGATATGAGAGGTGAGCTGCTCATTCTGTTTATCATAATATGTCCTTAGCTGAATTGTAATATTTTCATTACTGGAACTACAGTGGAACCTCGGGTTGCGAGTAACGCGGTTTGCGAGTGTTCTGCAAGACGGGCACAATTTTTAAAATAAATTTTGACTTGAAAAACGAGCAAGTCTTGGATTATGAGTATCATGTATCACGCCTGCGCTTCTTGTTTGGACACCGAGTGTCACATGATTACAACTGAGCCAATGGTTTTTCTCTCTCTTGCGCTGCGGAATTGTGGGATTTTATTTTTATTTATGATCAAAAGAACGAAATGAACTGAATGACTCAAAAAAAGAGTTGTTCATTTTGACGAACAAAATTTAAAGAACCGAGTCACTAAAATGATTCAAACTTCCTATTACTACAGCACGACTGGGCCAATCCCACAGAAAATCTCATGCAGCACAAATTGATGAAAAAAGTTAATGCTGGCTATGTTAGAAAGGTATCAGAACACCAAGTGTATCATAGGTTGCTGTGTAGCCGGAAAATAATTCAAGTTTGTTGATCCAGCCTCCAAATTCCCAAGATCTCAATCCAACCGAGCATCATGGGATGCGCTGGACAAATAAATCTGATTCATGGAGCCCTCACCTTGCAAACCTACAGCACTTATAGGATCTGCAGCGAGGATCCTAATGCCATGACTTCAGAGGTGGAATCATGCCTGAGAAGTCAGGGTAAGACCCAGGTGGCTTTAATGATAATGGTTTTCTTGTTTAAACTGTTATGACCACTTGTTCCTCTCTCTCTCTCTCTCTCTCTCTCTCTCTCTCACACACACACACACACACACACACACACAGTTAATAAAGCAATAACGTGAAGCTTGTCATGTTATCATGAACGCTTCCTGTTGGAAAGTCTTTCTCATGTTACCGCTTACATAGGAGTTACAGCTTTATCTCTGTCTGTTCCAAAGCAATGAAACCTGAGACACCTTTCATGACCCTGTTGCCTTATAACTTCACAGATCAATATCTGCATGTGTTCTAATTCGGTTTATATGGAGCATATACCATACATGTGATCTGATACTTTAGAAATGGTAACGAATCAGAATGAAAGCATTAACACACGTTTAGCGAACATAAAAAGCAAAAGTATTTTAAATGCACGATCCTCGACTGTAATTTGCGATATTTCATGGCAGGACATCTCTTACCACTTTCCATGCTGGGAAATATCAGGTGAGCATGACTGCATGGAGAATTGCATTAGTGTGTCATGATGCTATAACTACATGGGTAAGATTTCAAATAAGGTTTCCAGCAAAGGGCTTTTTGCCTCCTCGGTGTCTAACACTTCTTCCATATGGTTCTCCTGTGTGCTTTATGTATGCCACATGACACAAAGATGTGTCATATTTAATCAGAATGAGTCTAAATCAGCTTGATTTATATTTATATTGGTTTATAAGCCACTTTCTTGTGCTAAATGGTGCCATCGTGTGTTCAAAGTGAATTTCGGAGCTAACACACAGTACGC
The DNA here is from genome assembly GCA_013621035.1 of Clarias magur. Classification (NCBI taxonomy): domain Eukaryota; kingdom Metazoa; phylum Chordata; class Actinopteri; order Siluriformes; family Clariidae; genus Clarias; species Clarias magur. The sequence goes on along the minus strand of QNUK01000647.1, from coordinate 241,025 downwards.
TGCCATTTGGCTCCACAGTTTGCATGGAGCGCAGCTGCTTCCAATGCTTGAGACATGCACTACCTAGATTGTCTCTTCGTATCCAGACATGCTATTGATTCCTGTGTGTTTCCAAACAGATAACGAAATATTTATGTCTGTTCAAGGTCAACATGCACGAAATGGTTATTCACGAACTGACAGCTTGAATTGATCTGCGCAAAACGTCCATAATGTAGATGTCTGTCGAGTAAAAGATAATGTATAGGGAAATACTGTACATAGAAAAACCATCATTGACAGGGTGGACTGATGTGCTTAAGAGCTACTGTGACCACGCTAAAGTTGAATATTTTAATACTATTAAATAAGTGTGGCCAATAATTACTGTTTGTTAGGTAATATAATATATAATAGTAATACATGTGTCTGCTAAGTACAGCGTGCTCTGGAAAGCCTTCATAACGGCTCTAATGCGAGATGCTGTTAATTGGTGATTTTCTAAATATAATTCAGAGGTGAGTTTGGGTCTTGCTTTCCTGGGATGGTCTTGATGAGAGCCAGTTTCATCATGATGCTTGATGGGTTTTGCCAATGCACTTGACAATACTGTACTGTTCTTGCAAGAATTATTGCAGAACGGCTCACCTTTAAGTCTTAAACTACAGTAACAACTGACTGTCGTCGTTGTTGTTAGTTATAATGCCCTATGTGTTAGAGTATTTGGGTTTTAAAAAATCCAGTATTGTTCTAGAAAGTAGAAAATAAATCCAAAGTTGTGTCTAAACTATTGACTGGCACTGTATATGGACACTAATCAGATAATCATAACATTAAAAGCATTAACATTAAAAACCAACTAGGTTTTGTGTTCACTGGAGAAGCTCTGGCTCCTGGAGGTGTGGATTTGCAGGGATGCTGGTGTGCGTGTGGAAGTGGCTGACACCAGGCTGTTGGCCGCGGACACTTTCATTATTTCATTTTCATATTTCAGCCATTTGGCTGGCGTACTTATCCAAAGCGACTTACAGCTTTATCTCATTGTACATTCTGAGCAGTTGAAGGTTAAGGGCCTTGCTTAAGGGCCCAACAATTGCATCATAGTCCAATGCTTTAACCTCAGAGCTACCCCAGAACCCTGTGGTGGGGCCTCCATGGACTGGACTTGCTTTTTCTGCGCATCCAATAAGCGCTCGAACGGATTGGTATCTGGTGATTTTGGAGCCCAAGGGTTGACGCCCTTGGACTCTTTACCTGCTGGGAGCTGTATGTGGTGAACTGTCGGACTCTGGATGTTCGTCTGCCTTTCTATTATAGCCAACACTGACTTTTTCAGCGATTTGTGCTGCATTGGCTTGTCTGGACAGGATGACCTATGGTCCCAACGGGCATGGGTTTGCCTTGGGTGCCCATGATCCTGTCACTGGTATGTACCTGATAATCAAAATGTTATTCAATTCACCTGACAGTGGTGTTAGTGTTGTAGCTGATCAGTGTATTTCATATGAAACAAGATGAAGGAAAGCTTTAAATATTCTTCATGTACATTCGGTTCGAAACATTTTCAGCACCTGTTCATATGGATTTAGTATAGTTTATTACTTAGGTCTAATATACAGAATCCATATCTGTGTATTTTCTTCAGAGGCGCAGAGGAAGGAATAAAGAAGAATCGTATTAATCTAAAAGACGGAAGACAAACGTTTAGTTTAAAACGTTTAGTCTAAAGAAGAAGAAAAAAAAAAGCAAAACCACCCATATTATTGAAACCTGCAATCAGAAACCCTATTATGTCCAATTCAATTGTTCAAATCTCAAGTAAATTGCCAGTATGCAATTTTTCTATGGTAACCTCTGCATTGTTTGAAATACTGTATTTATCATTATCTCGCTTACATTTTAGAATGTTTTTATTTTAAAGAACCAAGTACTGTGATTTCCTCAAACAATGCTTTTTTTTTATTTATTTTTTTTAGCTGAATCAAAAAGCTTGCCTCATTACTTATAAAGATGTGGCTTGAATTCCTCAAGCAGGGTCCACAGCTGATCAATCGCTCTATCTTACAATGTACGACACTGTTGACTAGAGCTGAATGATTCATGTGCTTTAGACCTCAAATCTGTGCCAGCAGTGCAGATCTGGGGCGAATTAGCATCCAAGAGCTTACTGACGTTATGTGCGAAGAAGCTTTATGATTTATTCAAAAATCATTTATTTCACCGGGGTTGCCTTCACTTGATTTAGATGCGTCAATCAATGCTCTTTTAATACATCAAGGCAGACCTTTTTGATTTCCATATCCTGAATTAATAGGGCATTGAAAGCCTCTGTTGGTATTTTAAGCACCAGGGTTAAATATGCAAATGACTTCATCTCATGCACACTAAACCAAGGTCCGGGAGTAAAAGCTTCCGGGATGTTATATCCTGTCAGTTAGCCTGCTATAGGATTTCACACTGTGTGCTCTGATCACATCCTTTCAAGCCACTGCAGGATAAGATCATACCTAGTAATCTGTTCCGTCTCTTTCATTCAAGCTGAAGCAGTGAAGATGCTTCATGTAAGGTCATTGTGAGATCCTAATACGCTTCAATCTTGATGCTCTACTTCTGCACCGTGACTTACTTTTTTACTGCTGTGGATCCCCAAACTGAACTTCCTCTCCACTGTTTCACCTGGCTTGCTTATCAGGAATCTAAATCCAGACTGATTCACATTGAAGCATCTCAGTCCTACTCTTGTCTGCCACACTTACTTACTGTAAGTATAGCATAAGTGGTCGGTTTCAGCACAACTGTACAACAATTTTGAGTTGGTGTTTTTTTTTTTAGAGATTGACAGCAAACACAACTTAAAAACTTACAAAAGTGCGAAATGGCCAAAGTTCTTTTACACCAAACTTATCAAACTATGTCTTTATAGTCCTGGCTTTTGGGTACAGTCATGTTGGACTGAAAAGAAAAGGGTCCGTCCCCCCCCCCAAAAAAAATAGTTGGAAGCATAGATAGCATTGTCCAAGATGTTTTGGTATCCTGAAGCATTAAGATTGCCCTTCACTGGGGATAAGGGGTCTGATTGAAACTCCTGAATTCAATAATTAACAGGTTTGGCCAAATACTTTTGTCCACATAGTGTAGCTTAGAGATTTAATCCACAGTGAAATCACTTTCCACCACCAAACTCCTTTTGCTTAATTTGCATTTGTCTATTTTTATATTTCTGAAATTACAATAGTAATTGAATTCCTAAAGGACATACAGTGTTAATTGTGTAAGATTTAACCATCATCATTTGATGCTGAAATTATAACGGCTTTTCATGTACAGCAACAACGGCTATGCTAGCTAGTACTCCAGCTGGCTCGACTAGCACTTAGCTGGAGTAGCAACTACCTCTTTTCCTAACAACCTGCTTTGCTAATGAGAGTTTATTCTAGTCTATTGATAGCTAGCTGGTAACAACTTCAAGTGATAGCCTGTTTGATTTCCACCCTCAAAATACCAGCTTGAGTTCATCCTGGCCTGTTAGGTAACTAGCTAGTACTCTTTTTTTGCCTCGTTGGTAACCAACTAGAGTTTATTCCAGCCTTTTTGGTAAGTAGCTAGTGCTCATTCTAACCTACTTGGTAGTTAGCGTTGGTTCATTCTAGCCTGTTTGGTAACTAGTTCGTGTTCAGGGGATTCAATGATTTTTAAATGATGACAGCACTTGAATTTATAAAAAAAAAAAACTTTTCAAAAAATTATGTAAAAGACAAACAGCTTTTAACCGAATATGATTTCCTTATAACATGACTGTTTAACCAGTTGGTATCTGTCACGCAATTAACCTTTGTTTGTTTGTTTATTGCGATTTTAATACTTTGAAAGAAAAGATGCTATAGTAACTTAATGTCAAAATTTTTTTCAATCTACTTATACAATAAAAAAAAAATAGGTAACTTAATAATTTTGACTTTCTGCCTGTCACTGTAGCTTTTATTGTGGCTTGTCTACAATCCGTTTCCAATATTTTCCACTTCATTTTTTCCCCCCTTTTGCTGCTTTAGTTTTTCCTCTGCTGTGATGTAACTCCTGCCTTCTTACTGTATGGCGCCCCCAGTGGCTCGGAGGTCACATAGTTACTGCTTACATAGTGACATGCTCCTGACAATAGAATAAACGCATGTCGATACATAGTTTATATAGTGTATCTCCAGGCTCATTTTTCTTTTATTTGTGCTCGATTATTTGTGCTTTGTCACTCCGGTTCAGTGAGGAATGTGGTTTGCTCTGTGCACTTTGCACATGATGCTTCTTCCATTCTTCTTCCTCTCAGTAGATGCTTCCAACTCGGCCTTGATATTTATACATAATGTATTAGGAGAATGTCTCGCAGTGAATGTTTCATGAGCTTGCTGTGTGTGTGTGTGTGTGTGTGTGTGTGTGTGTGGATGCAGTAAGAGGTGATTGTGTGTGATGAGCAGCACAGTCTCAGGTCATGACTTCAGCATTATGGTGGTCTATGCTGAGATCTTTTCCGGAAACATCTGGCTTAAAAGTTTTTGAGCAGGCACTAATTAGCACTAAATTATCATCCAAGGACACAAGGGTTCAAATGAGCAGCTTTAATTAACCTGGGAAATAAGTAAAGGCTTTCTTTCTTCTTGTGTTGCTTGCTTGCCTTTTCAGTTGCTTTATTGATTTTTTTGTTTGTTGCATATTTAGATTTTATTTTTCTCATGTTTGTTTGTTCTTTCTATTTGCTTGTTGTCCTTATTTTAATTTATTACTTTTTTGCCTTGCTTGCCTTTTTCATTTTTGTTTTGCTTGTTCACTTTTTCAGTTACTCTTTGTACTTATTTATTGCATTTACATTTTATTCCTCTGCTTCTTTTTTTTTTTTTTATCTTATTGCCTTTTATATTTCCTTCTGTCACTGTACACTTAACCACTCTACTGTGGCTGGTTTATCTTTTTTATTTATTTATTTTTTTAATAATATTTTCTTCTTTTTTTTAGCAGCTGCTGCTTTTCTTTTATACTTGTATTGTTTGCTCTTTCATGTTTATTTTAGTTCCTCTTTTTTTGATATTGCTTTTCATTTTCTTTTTCAATTGTTCTGTTACTCATTTTTCTTGGAAATTCTTTTTTTTTCTTACTTTTTTATGACATTATATTTATCTTTTTATTCTTCTTCTTATTACTTGATATTTATCTTTTTAGCTTGTTTTTTTTTCCAGCTTCTTTCTCCACATCAGTACAGGTTCATAGCTTTACTTTACTTTTGCTTCTGTCTTCCTCTGAGTGCACCACACTGAGCACAGAAATCAGCTTCCATTAACCACACACAGGTGTAGACATTTTCTCATTACCTGCCTGCCACCATGACTCCTTCCCAATTACTGCTCTCACCCTATTAATATAGATAAAGAATTAATTAATCACTATGTGAGACTCGTTGCCAGGGTTTTCAAATACTGTAAAAAAAGAAAAAAAAAGCATACTGTACATTGCAAACTGTTGCATTCACATCGCTCCCATTTTGTCCATAAGTCCTTGAATGTTCGGAAATAAAATTGGCTTGAAGAGTACGTGCACATTTAAAGCAATGAGTGCACAATGCTATGCTACAGCAATTTAATGGAGATAAGGACGAATGTCCCAGTGTTTCTGTCACTATACATGTTACATTTTCTTTGTTCCTTAAATTGATAAACTCTAAACTACATTATATCTGTCAGAAACTGTAGTGAACAATAGATATCAAAAGATGCCTCGCTATGCTTTGTAGGAAACATGACTGTGCTGAAATAAAGACAATTAAAAGAGTACATTTAAAATTTCTATTGTCTCCTTCAATGTTAAAAAAATAAAAAATGAAAAATCTAAATTCTATGAAATCTTTTAGTTCTACCTGCTTATGTGGAGCTTTGAGCCACCTTTATTTCAACCAGTACCTGTCTTGAAATCGAATGTTTATAAACACAGTGGAACCTTGGATTACGAGCATAATTCGTTCCAGAAGCGGGCTCGTATTCCAAAAACACTCGTAAACCAAATAGACTTTTCCCATAAGAAATAATGAAAACACAAATTATTCGTTCTACAGCCCAAAACAATAAATGCATAAAAATTATTTATACAACATATAAAGTAAAAATAAAACTAATTAACCTGCACTTAACATAAAAAAAAGTAAAAATAAATTCAGACAGATAAGTGTTTCTGTTTGTGCACGCAGGCGCCGTGTATTTGTATGTGTGTGTGTGTGTGTGAAATTAGCCCCTCGCCTCGTCTTAAACAGTAAAACTCCTCCTCCCTCCCACACCTCGCTTTTTAAGTTTCACAACTAACATACACAATGCAAACACTGTTTTAACGGGGGAAAAAAGAAATCTCTCTAATGATACTCGCGTGAGCAGACTAACGGAATCACTGCTGTAAAGTAAAAAATAACAAAGAATCACAACAGAGCTGAGTTTTATGTTTAAAACGCGTGTGCAGCTCGGGAGATCTGTGTGTGTCTGTGTCAAATTACGCTCGGACACAGACATAAAGTAAGCGTGTGTGTGTAAAAAGTGTGTGTGTGGGGCACAGTGTCAAATTGCGCGCGCGCACACAGGAGAGAGAGAGAGATGTTGATTATAAGAGACGGGCACTGACACAGCAGGGGATTCTTATTTTGACACAAGGGACGCAGCAGGGGAGACGATTACCCATAATTCCCGCAGCGCAAGAGAGAGAAAAATCATTGGCTCAGTTGTGATCACTTGCCGCTCGGTGTCAAAATAAGAGTCGCATGCGTGATACATGATACTCCGCGCTCATAAACTAATATTTGCTCGGTTTCCGATTAAAAATTTATTAAAAATCTTTGCTCGGTTTGCGGAAACCACGTTACTCGCAATCCGAGGTTCCACTGTCTACAGTTTTGTAGTTCTGTGCAAAAATTGAGGCATGTAGAGTAAAAATCCACTGTCAAAGGCAATGAATAGTATTAAACTTAAACTTGGTCAATATGAAGTGTAAAATCTCTTTTAGGACTATTAGTGGTCCCACGTACACTGTGCAGTTTGTGAAGGAAATTATGCTAAGAAGTTTTTCTGTGCAGTTTCAAGAATCTGCTACAGTGTTTGGACCGCTGACTGTCCTGTACCTGTTTCTGTTTTTTTTTTTTTTTGTCTGAAAAGTGGTGCATTATGTATACAGTACACTGCCTGTCCAAAAATTTATTTAAACACCCTTAGCTTTAATTACACACACGTACACATGTACAGCTTGTGCTCCCAGAGCCTCTCTGTCACAGTTTGAGTCCTGGAACATGCCCTCGTGCCATCAGGGAAGAAAAACTCTGGTAATAAATGTGATTCCCTGGTCATTCAGTACATTCAGGTGGTCAGCTGGCTTTGTTTTAACTGAAGCAACACCAGGTCATAACACTGTCTCCAGAGGCTCTTACAGTGGACACTACTGTATGCATTATGAATTTTATTAACAATAGTAAACATATGTTTTTGGTCTTTTGGCTGCTCCTCCTCACCACAGCAGACCATCCGATCCACACAACAACTTCGCACACGTTTTACACCGGATATCATTCCTGATGCACATTTCATCCGGGGTTAGGACCGGCACTGCATCCAGCGGCTGGGGTTTGAGAATTGGGTGGGAATTGAACCCAGACCTTCCACATAGCAGGAGAGCAACCTACTGTACCACTAAGCCACCGATACCCTAATAGTAAACTTCTGTGGCATCTAATTAATTTATTTGAGCTTTTTTCTTCTTCTTCTTCATGAACTGTCAACTGATCCAAGTGTAGAAACAATTCCTGGTAACCTTTCCCCCCTAACATTGCAGTTAAAGTTATTAAAGTATTTATATTTGCTTTTAGATGATTGTTTTTCATACAGCCTCCATGTGACCTCAGTTATGTTAGCTTAAGCAATAACTTAGTAAAATATAATTATAAGGGAGTGGGGGAGGATTTAATAAAACAGAATATTTCATTTACTTTTGTGCATTTCGCTTCTTATGTGCTGTAGACACTGTATAAGAAGTGCAGTGCTTAAATGCCTTTGCTGTACCTGTACTGCCATCTGCTGGAGAGTGAGAAATTTACAGGAAAACGGAACAAGCGTTACTTAATAATATTTCAAGCTTTCTGTCTCCATCTAGCGGCCAAACTGTAATACTACACCCATACAGTACATTAGCATATGGAGAATTTTAGGAATAAAATTTAAATTTTTAGGAATTTCCTTGGACTAGCTTTATTTTCAAACACTGTTGGAACTTCAGCAAAGTTTTGTAATAAATGGTGCCAAGGAATTCATCCACAAACCTTCTGGCTTTTAATTAAGGCTAGAAAGTATAGGTGGAAATGACAATTCTGCTCACATCAGTAATTGTCAGGATTTTTTAAAAAAAAAGCAGTTACTGTATAATAAACTGTAGTAATAAAAATGCTCAGGACTTCAACAGAAATTGGTCTCTTTCATGCTTTTATATTATTGTATATTGGTACTAAATCGATTTAAATAAATGTTACACGTTTTACGTAAGTAGCAACGTACCGTACGGGGAAAAAAAAAATTAATTAACACTGTTGAGCTCTTTCATTGTCTGAAGCTTAGCAACCTTGATGAAATATTATGCTTGAAAAGCCCTGTTACAATAACTTTTCCACCCAAACTTAGATGATACAGCAAAAACGTTTGTAACAGTACAGACGGTGTCATTACACAATAGAGAATGTTTTTAGCCAAGCTGTAAGTAAAGGAAAAGAACATTTATTTTCATCTTTTCCTGAAGACACCCTTATATCCAGCATTTACATTTTTTTCTTTTTGCAAGTCCTAAAGATTTTTGCATGGTTCTGTATGCTTTAGTGTATGTAGTTATGATACTGTATACACAGCCTGGTCAAAAAAGTCACCATTTGGATTTGCATTTAAAAATAAAAATACTTACTTAAAAATAAAAATACTGAGTTCTTAAGTCAGATAATTAATGCTGTGATTGATGTTTTTCAGCTGGCAAGAATCCTTTTTTTTTTTTTTTTTTTAAACTTTTTTTTGGATTTTTCCCCGATTTTCTCCCCAATTTAGTCATGTCCAATTCCTCCTCATCACTAGGGGGCTCCACACATCCCTCCCCTGTGAGAGAGCTCGGCCAATCAGCTCTCTCTAGACCTCCGGCTGCGAGAGGTTACAGCACCACCCGGGATTCGAACTAGTGATCTCCGGATGATAGGGCGAGCGCTTTACCCACTGCGCCACTCGGAGGCCAGGCAAGAATCCTTTTAACCCTAACTGATGTATCGAGGAGCTTCTTATTATGTCGGATGATTTTACCCGTGGTCTTGAAAAAGATATTACCGTGTTTCAGAAGAGTGAAATTATTGGCAACTAAGGGCTGGACACCACAGAGTCCCAACCTTAACCACATTGAAAGTGAGAAGACTTTTCAGAGCGGTTCAACCCGATTTAAGATTTTGACCAAAATCAAATGCACTGAAATGTACATATGGTCTGAGGAACCAATCGTTGAGATTTGTCATGTCATTGCGTCGTAACAATTTTTCTTTTAATGAAAAGCTCTAAGGTCAAAGACTCGCTATTGCTAACGAGGGGTACTGTAAATGACTGTTATATCACGTGTCCGGGCATTAATTTTCACTCTTTGAGTAGAATTGTAGTCGATGTGATTCACGTAAACCTTGGGGCCATGGATATCTTGGTGGGTCAGGTGTTGGCCTGCTGATCAGGAAGCCCCTGACTCGCACCCCAGCGCCACGAAGCTGCACCTGTCGACCTCTTAAGCTTCAACATCCTTCATCCTTTACTGCTATAATCAAGCATCAAGACGACGAAATCTGGCTCCGTAAAAAAAACTGCCACTGAAACAAGGGATACCTCTCAGGCCCGGGGAGCCTAAAGCATGTGGATGGACCCTCACATTTATCACCTCTTATTAAGCAAAGAAAACAAAGGGTGATCGTAAGGCTTGGTAAAGCAAGAAGGAGCAATACACTGAGACTTTGTCACATTTACTTTTATTGTAAAGGTGATTTATTCCAAAATAGTAATATATTGTAGAGGAGAGGGGGAAAAACAAAAACAAAAACCAAAACCAAACAAAACAACAACTGAGAGATTGACAGAGAGACCTACACATGCCCTTGGCAAGTCCTGGGTGCTGAATATATCAAAATTCCACAGCAAAAGTTATAAAGTGTCTAAAATGAATACTGTACTCTACGTCCTACGGCTGAGAGATACTGTGCCTCTACATGGATTACAGAGGATTAAAAAGGTCACGACATACTGTAGCTATTTTCAGGCTAAAATTCAGGCTGAAAAAAAATGTTTTACACAAGTCTTGGAACGTTAGTTCTTACCTGTGCTTTCTGTTTAGCAGTGTCATTTTGCACCATCCAAGGGTTATTATATATACAGTATATATGAGTTCCCCTTTGTACATGTAACCACAAGGAAGAAAGAAAGAAAGAAAGAAAGAAAGAAAGAACCCGTTTGTCAGCTGCGAATCTTTTGAGAGGATATGACAAAACTGCTTTGTAGTGACAGGAGAAAATCGATCCTTCCTCGCCAGATGGTCGCTGTCCACATCGATCGCTCATCGATCATGGCCGACCCACCTTGATAGTGCTCGATAGAGGAGGCCTGATGTGGCGGCGCTCACCTCGGATTAGAGGCAGGGACGGGACAAGTGGCCGTGTTCAGGGTGGAGGAGGCGACTCGATTGAAATGCAAATCCTGCCTGGTGTCCTTGACCAAGAAGAGCATAGTGCCGCGTTTGTCATTCGACTGAAACTCTCCCATGACTGTGGAAACTCGGTTGAACGGGAAATAGAATGGAAATGAAACTCGACTCGACTGAAAACCCACCGATGGCAGAGACCCACGCGTCTTGTCAGAACGTTCCAAATGGTGGGTCTGTTGTTCATCACTTGAGCCCTCAGGGACGAACACAGTGATGAAGACGCAGAACTACTGGCGTTTCTCGTTATTCAGGGTCAAATGGTTCTTCGTTTAAGTGGCTACACTACATCTGCCCTCATTGCACCATTCGGTGACGCCTGTATGGATACCTCTGCTGTATTGGTTGGGACCAATCATGGTGGGAAAGCGTTTTGAAAGCACGAAGCAACTTCATCAACAATATCGAAGACCGTGATATTAGTGATGCCTCCTACAGTGTCTTATATGATCTTCTTTAAATTGATTTTATCGTTGGATTGAATTGGAATTGAATGAGTTTTTCATGAAGCCTACATCGACACTGACGTAACATTGAGGGGGTATAAATTGTGTTTGTTAAGCGCAAAGAGCACCAACACTGACGAAGGGCAAAGGTATATAAATGGTTTTATAAAAAGCCTTTGACCTCTCCTTTTGGTGGACAGAGGGTGGTTCTAAGTGGCTATGTCTGCCCTAAAATGTGCCATTTGGTGCACACTACACTATACTGTCTCAATACGTACTTAATAGTGGTCTTTATCTGAAAATCTTTGCGGAATTCGTTGAGACCAAATCACGGCTACGATAAGACCAAGATATTCAAATGGGTCTCTTATCACTATGCATTTCTTATTTTGTTGGTCCAATTAGTGCTCCTGTGCCCTAAACATAAGACTAATTAAAGATACATCAGGTCTCACTGCAGTTTGTTAGAACCGAAAGCCCGTGTGGATGAGATTTACAGTATTGAAAGCATCATGTCGGTGAAGAACGGTACTCCGAATGAGTGCGTGGACGAGTGTGTCCATTACCAGGACTGATGCTGCATCCGCGATTACTGTAATGAACTGTGCAGTAAATTCTCGAATCTGATTGATCAGAAGGCTGCGAAGCAAATCGCAGGTGTACACAAGGGGCGTTCAAGTCAAACCGGGACTTTTGATTGTGCAGGATGACATAAGACAGTTATAAGAGGATATATAAAAACTCCCTTTATTTCTCTACACTAATGCACACATCCCAGCGTTTCACTATTGCTTGGATACCATTAAAACAGAACGTTTTTCTCCATATGCCGGAGCCATGATCATAATGCCTGCTTCATGTCTGAAACGCTGGCCTGCCGGGAACTCCTTTAATGTGGAAAACATGTGGAAATGGCTCGGTGCGAAATCAGGACCAATCAGGACCAAGGACAGGGGATGTGGTAATAACTCCCAGTCGAATTCCTGTAACTCTTCTGCAAGTCGGTGATAAGATATCCATTGATTTTCAAGGATCAGGCGTTCCACTCTCTGAATGCTCACGGGAACGACTGCAGTGTGCTCGGAGCCTCCTCGGCTCGGGATCGTCATTCACGGACTTTCGGCCTCCGTTAAACCGTCCGCACAGTTCAAATGTTTTACCTCCGCTAAGCGTCTCACCACCCTACTGTGCCTGACGTCTCCTGTACTGTAAATGTCGATCGTTGCTTTTTGTGCAAAGTTTGACTTGAACGATCCCCATGCATTAATGACATGCACTCACTCTGATATGTACAGTAATCGTCCTGATAGCAGCTGCTAATTCATTACAGAACAAAAAAACAAAGTAAAAACATTAAAGTATTTTCTATGTGTAGATTTCTGTTTGGAATGAGTTTCCAGTGATAACGTTGTTATCCGCCATAGCAACGGATGAAGTGTTTAGGATGGAGGACTTACTTAATAACCTGACAAGCTCGTTTTTTTTTTTTTTTGTCCTATTAATTTTCAGAGAGAAGGAAAAAGAAAAAAAAAATGTTATACGTGACAACATGAAAGAACTTGATAGGCAAAAAGTACAGTAACTATAAACTATAAACAGAGCACAAAAAAGGGGGGAAAAACAGGTCGACGTTGCCGGTTACTGTAGTATAAGAGGAACATGCTGTTATACAGTAGTAAAATAATCAACTTTAAGGTGGTAACAGTAAATCTTTCCCAACTTTACGCCACGATTCGTGATTCCAGTAACATTAAAGCGTTTAGTTGCTTCCTTGTATTATTATATAAAATTCCAACTATGAATTCTTGAGTATAGTTTAACTAAGAGCACAGGAGTGTCGTTACAAGAGCAAGGACTGCACCGATGTCCCGATCCATGGTGGGAGTTTTGGGAGTTAAATAACATGATCTTCAGGCTAGACCTAATCAGGATTAGGATGGGAATTTAGCCCTTTCAGCACTGCAATGCTGTCTGTGTAAATGGTGGGCAAATGGTGACTTATGGCGTAAAAAGCACACTTTAATATCATCTGTACTGTAAATGTAAAACAGAGCATTAGTGTAATTAAGATACCAAAAAAAAAAAAAAAAAACAGATTCATTAAAGAAAGCGTCTTATTGTGTGACTGTTTTGAAATTGGCTGGTTAGATACGTAGTAATACATACAGCTGCTAAAAAAGGCAACTAAAACTAATCACAGACGTCTGTGTGGTCTTCTCTAGCCGTATGTGTACTAGTCTAAAATCCCCAGACACCATCTAAACATCCCGGAATGACCCCTCCTCTGTTTGTGTGTGTGTGTGTGTGTGTGTGTGTGTGTTCGTGTTTGTTGTGTCTGTGTATAAGAAGTGCAGAGTTCTTTAGCAGGAATGCTCATTGCACATCCGCTTCTCTTTGACGGGTCTGCATTTGTCTTTGCCTTTGTCTTTGCCTTTCTTCTTCACAGGCCTCACACGCTCCTGGACACCCCCCTCGCACTGCTGGGTACACTCCGACCAGCTGGACCACTGGCCTAGTTTGCAACCAGCTGGAGAATGTACAGAAAAAAAGGCTATCAACGTCACATACAGTACAGCGGTGCTGAAAAGTATTAAGACAGCACATGACACGTGTTAAAGTTCTGATCATAATTAGTTCTAGACTGTCTGGATGAATAGTTGTCCTGATTAACTGAAAAAAAAATAAATAAAAAAATAAAAATAAAAATAAACTGACTGTGACAATGATATTCAGCTTCTGAATCTTTTCACCAATTAGTCTTTCTGAATGTTTCACCCAGATGAGGATGGGTTCCCTGGTGGGTCGGGTTCCTCTCAAGCTTTCTTCCTATTGCCATCTCAGGGAGTTTTTCCTTGCCACTGTCGCCCTCGACTCGCTCATCGGGGACTATCGCTAAAAGCGCTATGCAAATAAAACTGGATTGAATTGAATCTGAGGTCATCTCCAGACCTAAATCCGATAGACAACTGCTGGACAATTGTGAAGAATTGTGATCATACTGAAGACATCTTTTTGACTCTGTGCAGAACCGGATCCAGCAAGTTTTGAAGAATAAATGACTTTGTATTAAATATTAATTGTTATAGTGCAATTTCATTGCATACAAGAAGATCATTTTTATTATCGTGACGGGTATTATTTCACAAATTTGAGAATGTCATTTAAACATTACATTTCACTTTTGTCTCAATATTTTTGGCCACCAATTTACATCAAAGATAACTATAGTATAGGCACTTTTCTCTCTTGACTTTACTCGCTTAAGAGATTAACCTTTTTTTTATTTTGCATTTTCTGTTCTTCAAAATTTCTGAAGTTCAAAGCTAAGTTTGAAGTAAAGTTTCGCCTTAAGAGCTAAAAGTTTGCAAGAAATTTCCCTTGCCATTTTTGACATACAAGTGACCGAGCATACAAGTGACTTCTGGTCACACGTACTTCCGGTTGCATGGTCTGGTAGCTGTTCAAAACTGGTTTGCGTCAGTGCAAAGCCAAGCTTTTTGTGCAAGATTTAGTGAAGACATCGAACCATGGGTCCCAAGAATGTTATTAAGGACAGTACAGTGGAACCTTGGATTACGAGCATAATTCGTTCCGAAAGCGGGCTCGTATTCCAAAATACTCGTAAACAAATCTAATTTTCCCATAAGAAATAATGAAAACTCAAATTACTCATTCCACAGCCCAAAACAATAAGCACATAAAAATAATTAATACAACATATAAAGTAAAAATAAAACAAATTAACCTGCACTTTACCTTTAAAAAAAGTACAAATAAATCCCGACAGATAAGTGTTCCTGTTTGTGCATGCAGATGCCGTGTGTTTGTGTGTGTGGAATTAGCCCCTTCCCTTGCTTCATCTTACACAGTAAAACTGCTCCTCCCTCCCCCACCTCGCTTTTTAAGTTTCAAAACAAACACACACACACAACGGAAACACTGTTGTAACAGGAAAAAAAGAAATCTCTCCAATGACATTCGAGTGAGCGCATACTAACAGGATCACTGCTGTAAAGTAAAAAAACAAAAAACAAATACAAAATGATACATGATACTTGGTACTCGTAAACCAAGATTAAAAAAATTTATTAAAAATCTTTGCTCGTCTTGCGGAACACTCGTAAACTGCATTACTCTCAATCCGAGGTTCCACTGTAATAAGAAAGAAAAAAAAAAACTAGGCACTTTTAGGCCATGTCCACACGTGGCCGGGTATTCTTAAAAACTGAGATTTTTCTACTTCGTTTTTTAAAATAATTCTGTCCACACGACCTACGTTTTATGAATATTTTTGTCCACATGAAAATGAAAATGCAAAATGCCCTTTTAAGTGCTGTTAGGAGCATCCCTAATCAACAGGGGGCCAATCAGAAGACAGAAATGTCATACCCGGTTGCGCTTTGTAGACGTCCAAACGTCTTCCACGTTTTGTATGTAGCAGCAGTGAGCTTTGTAGCACATTCAGGCACCTCTGTTTGTTAACATAATGTGTGAGTAACCGCGTGTGTATGTACACGCATGTACAAAGTCCAATAGGCAACGTTAACACAGTCCCTGGTTTACTGCACGTAAGTCCACTATTGCAAAAAATGTCCTCATAAACAAAGCTGACGTCATATCAAGGAGACGAGCACACAGACAATGACATCATCGGCACACGAGGTGACGTCACAACAAGCCGAAATCTGCGTTTCCCGCGTCCACACAACACCACTGAAAACAGAGTTGTGGAAAATCTTCACTTTGGATGTACAGTAAATGAAAGAACAAAACTGCAGATAAACATCGACTTGGCCTTAGTTTTGCTTTTGGAGCAGCCGGCGCCATAATCATAAATTAAGGTCAAGTGAGGTTTAATGTATATTTAGTTCATATTTGTTTCGATTATTTTATATTATGATTATAGTGTTGGAAATGCTGGAATGGATTCTCTGCATTTACAGTATTTCCTATGGGAAAATGCATTTCACAATACAAAATTTCACCTGAAGATCTCGCCTCGGGAAAGAACTCAATTCATATGGTGAGGTACAACTGTACTTAACTTGATCAGTTTTTTTTTTGTTCAAACCCTTGTCCAATCAATCAATCAATCAATCAATCAATCAATCAATCAATCAATCAATCAATCAATCGATCTCTATTTTAAATGTTATTCTAAGCTGATTTTAAATATCATTTTTTTTGCACATTATAATAAATAACTTTGGAACCAATCGACAAATTGTCTAGAAAGAAACCAATTTACAAAAACACTGTGCATTGTATTAGTCTAGCGCTTTATCTATCAATCAATCAATCAATCAATCAAGCAATCTATCTATGTACCTATTTATCTATCTATCTATTAATTTTTCCATGTGCTGCTTTGAGGAAACTGTTGCAGTTGGGATGTGATCCAGCAGAAGTTAAATATCAGACCTGGTATCTCCTCAAACTCAAACTCCCGTCCGACTTTTCCTCTCCGCCGCTCTGTGGCGTCTTGCTTGGTCTTTTTGCGGTCGCTGGCCCGTGGGCCCCGTGTGCACTTCCTGATCTTACATTTCTTCCTCTGCACCGTTTCGGGACACGGGACTCCGCCGAACTCAGGTTCTTGCTTCACCATGCGAGAGCGGATCATGTGACCCTTCCCACAGGACTTATTACATTCGGACCACTCGCTCCACTCAGACAGCATACAGTCCACAGCTGGTGGGGAGACGGAAAGGCGAAGAGGATGAGAGCGACATACAGTATGAAGACGTTAATATCACATTAATGGTGTCGTCCATGATGAGTTGATTGTGTCTTAATCCCTGCAAATCCCTGTACTAAGAACTTTGATGAGTAAGTAAAGGAAAGTGAAATTAACAGTGAGAGCGCTTCATTGCTGAGCCAGTTTGACTGTTTCAGAATCAGTTATTTTGTCTATGACAATGCTATAGACTTTCAGAAAAATGTTCTTCAAGCAGGTACAGTAGGTATTACACTGGAAATACCTGGTCCATCACCTGGTTATGTGGTTTCTTGAATGTTATAATATAACGGTTAGAATAAAGCATATAAAAAAAGAAGAAAAAAAAACCGCGAACTCGTCTTTCTATGTATTAATATAAATGAGATTGACGCAAGCATATGACAAAATTCATGTACGAGGCAGAACACAATATTGGTGCTGATTTAATGATTATTATGTTTTTAGTTATACATATAATACAGAAACTGTGTGTGACCAAAGAAGCTACTAAGTTTATGCAACATAGAAGTGAACGATTTTGCTTCCCTAAAAATTGCAAGTTGCTAACTTCAGCCGTTTAGGTGAGATGATTTTATACAGTATGTTTACCAAACATTTTCATTTTTCATCCTTATTCTGTCTTTCTTCAAATAGCAATAATTAAAAATGCTAATTATCCATATTTCTTTATACTGTAGGTATAAGCTTATGCTAAAAGCACATGACCTGTAAAAATGTTTGCTTAAATTAAAGCGATCCGTGCAAAAGTCATGATATTTTTTCCCAAAAAGAAATCTGTAGTGTCCGTAACCAAGTCAAATTCATATCTTAACAATTTTGCATTATAGAATAATACACTTTCTCATGTAAATTGGCCAAGTTTGACCTGAATGACAGTTAAGATCACTGAAAGATTTGAATTCAAAAAAGTTACGGATACTACACCTAGGTAAGACACCTTTTAGCACCAGTGAGGTTTGGAATTAGGATGAAAATGGTGTAATGAGCAATTCCTTAAAATATTTTTTATTGGGTTACTGCACTGTACATTGTACTGCGTGGGTGTTTTTGTGCGTTACTCACGGCACTCGGGCATCATGCACTTCTCCACTTGCTCCAGCTGTTCCGTGCACTGGCCAGGCAGCGCCGGCGTCTTCAACATGCGCCGCCGCACGCGCATCCCCACCCCACACGACACGCTGCAGTGACCCCAGTCTGACCACTCCGACACCATACAGGACAAGGCATCTACACACACACACACACACACACACACACACACACACACATCACTAATACATCATAAACGTGCATCCCTGTCTTCCCTCTTTCATTCCCCTGACCTTCCCTGAGTTTGGTTAATTTCTGTCAAACAGTCTGTGATCATTTTATTTGATGTGGAACAGCAATTTCATACACAAGCTATAAAAAAGAACAAAGCTAATAAAGACACCAGCAAGAAAATAACAAATCAATAAAACATTACAGTCCTGAAACAGAACAGTTACTCACTGTCAGGTTTTTAAATCAGAGGCAGTCAAGTGATTCTGGCTCACAGCGAGATAGTTAATAATTTGCTCGACTGCAGGGGGGATTGGGGACAGTGTGCTGAGGTGACTGAGGATAAGGGTGGATAAATCAGTGTTTAACAGTTTACTGTTATAGTGATGCATATTTCTAGAAGAAGGCCAAACGGGACTCTCTCATAAACATAGGTATAACCATTCTTCTTTACTTTCACGACAAGCCATCAGCACAGTGAACCTTCCAACCTATTCCGAACCCACTTCTCTTCCCAACTTTATTACACACACACACACACACACACACACACACACACACACACACACACACACACACACACTTCAACCTTCTAACCTATTCCGAGCCCACTTCTCTTCCCAACTTTATTACACACACACACACACACACACACACACACACACACACACACACACACACACACACACACTTCACAGCTATTGGCCAAATACATTGTTTATTAAGTAAAATGTAAAACTAGTAGTAATTACGTCTAAGTTACAGTCGCTCCTGTTATCAGTCATGTTACAGCATCTATACGCAGTCCTGACTTCACCAGCATCTTTTTTTCCCCCTTATTAATTAGAAAACAGTTCCAGCTTGTCATGTTACTCCGAAACAAAGTCTGTTTCGTCTGAAAACAGCAGTTTGCAGTTTCTGAAATACTCAAACCATCTGGCTCCAACACTCATGCTAACTTTTTTCTTAATTCTGATGTTTGATGTAAAACTACATAAACTTCTTGACCCGTATCTGTGAAATGTGCTGCCAAGTTATTTACTGATTAGTTAACTGCATGAACATGTGTGTGTGTGTGTGTGTGTGTGTGTGTGTGTGTCTGCATTCCTAATAAAGTGGACAATGTGTGTGTCTGTCGAATTGAGTTTAAATTCCATCTAGACTTTCACAAAAACACTGCAAACACAAAGTGGTGCTGCATGAATGTTCAATTCTAAGTTAAATTGCTTGTCATGATTCGCTTCAAAAGTTGCAAATTAAAAAAAAAAAAAAGAAACAATCACAGAAACAGTCTCAAACACAAAAACAAAATAATAACAGTTACTATCACAAATAGCGAAGCTCATTAAACAGAGAGCCTCTTGGTTTTCCTTGAAATAAAATCAATACCAGAAATGGAAGGTTTTTATAAAGTATAGGTTGCGGATCTTCTCATCTTAAAGACGAGCTTCTGTTTGACCTGTTTTTTTTTTTTTCTCTCTTCTGTCTTCCTTTACACGTGGATTGTTTGTTAAAGAAAGTCCTCTCATCAGCCACTCAGTACCACTCCGCATTCATGTAATTATCTAAATAGCTGATTGTGTGACAGCGGTGCATGCAGATACAGGACAAGCGTTTTAATTAATGTATACAACAAAATGAAAACAAAAACAAAAAAACACTGAAGAAGAACGGCTCGAGTACGTACGTCAAGGTGACAGGAAGAATACGGTAACTTAAATAATAAACACTCTTTACAACCGTGGTGAGCAGAAAAGCATCTCAAACTATAGTACATAACACAAACTTACTCACCAATTAGCCCAATGTGCACGTCTCTGGACTGTGGAAGGAAACCTACGGTGGCCGTGAAGCGCAAAACAAATTAACAAAACAAAATAACAAATTCAGTACCAAATTAACAAAACCCAAAACAAAATACAAATTAGTTTTGGGTTTTGTTATTTTGTTTTGGGTTTTGTTAATTTGTTTTTGAATGTTTTATTTTGATTTGGGTTTTGTTATTTTGTTTTTGAATTTGTTATTTTGATTTGGGTTTTATTATTTTGTTTTTGAATTTGTTATTTTGTTTTGGGTTTTGTTATTTTGTTTTTGAATGTTTTATTTTGTTTTGGGTTTTGTTATTTTGTTTTTGAATGTTTTATTTTGATTTGGGTTTTGTTATTTTAATTTGGGTTTTGTTATTTTGTTTTGGAATTTGTTATTTTGACTTGGGTTTTGTTATTTTGTTTTTGAATGTTTTATTTTTTTAGGGGGTTTTGTTATTTTGGTTTTGAATGTTTTATTTTGTTTTGGGTTTTGTTATTTTGTTTTTGAATGTTTTATTTTGTTTTGGGTTTTGTTATTTTGTTTTTGAATGTTTTATTTTGTTTTGGGTTTTATTATTTTGTTTTTGAATGTTTTATTTTGTTTTGGGTTTTGTTATTTTGTTTTGGGTTTTGTTATTTTGATTTGGGTTTTGTTATTTTGATTTGGGTTTTGTTATTTTGTTTTTGAATTTGTTATTTTGATTTGGGTTTTATTATTTAGTTTTTGAGTGTTTTATATTGTTTTGGGTTTTGTTATTTTGTTTTTGAATGTTTTATTTTGTTTTGGGTTTTGTTATTTTGTTTTTGAATGTTTTATTTTGATTTGGGTTTTATTATTTTGTTTTTGAATGTTTTATTTTGTTTTGGGTTTTGTTATTTTGATTTGGGTTTTATTATTTTGTTTTTGAATGTTTTATTTTGTTTTGGGTTTTGTTATTTTGTTTTTGAATTTGTTATTTTGTTTTGGGTTTTGTTATTTTGTTTTTGAATGTTTTATTTTGATTTGGGTTTTATTATTTTGTTTTTGAATGTTTTATTTTGTTTTGGGTTTTGTTGTTTTAATTTGAGTTTTGTTATTTTGTTTTTGAATTTGTTATTTTGACTTGGGTTTTGTTATTTTGTTTTTGAATGTTTTATTTTTTTGGGGGGTTTTGTTATTTTGGTTTTGAATGTTTTATTTTGTTTTGGGTTTTGTTATTTTGTTTTTGAATGTTTTATTTTTTTTTGGGTTTTGTTATTTTGTTTTTGAATGTTTTACTTTGTTTTGGGTTTTGTTGTTTTGGTTTTGAATGTTTTATTTTGTTTTTTAATTTGTTATTTTGATTTGGGGTTTGTTATTTTGGTTTTGAATTTGTTATTTTGATTTGGGTTTTGTTATTTTGTTTTTGAATGTTTTATTTTGTTTTGGGTTTTGTTATTTTGGTTTTGAATGTTTTATTTTGTTTTTGAATTTGTTATTTTGATTTGGGGTTTGTTATTTTGGTTTTGAATTTGTTATTTTGATTTGGGTTTTGTTATTTTGTTTTTGAATTTGTTATTTTGACTTGGGTTTTGTTATTTTGTTTTTGAATTTGTTATTTTGACTTGGGTTTTGTTATTTTGTTTTTGAATGTTTTATTTTGTTTTGGGTTTTGTTATTTTGGTTTGGGTTTTGTTATTTTGTTTTTGAATGTTTTATTTTGTTTTGGGTTATGTTATTTTGGTTTTGAATGTTTTATTTTGTTTTTTAATTTGTTATTTTGATTTGGGGTTTGTTATTTTGGTTTTGAATTTGTTATTTTGATTTGGGTTTTGTTATTTTGTTTTTGAATGTTTTATTTTGTTTTGGGTTTTGTTATTTTGTTTTTGAATGTTTTATTTTGATTTGGGTTTTGTTATTTTGTTTTTGAATGTTTTATTTTGTTTTTGAATTTGTTATTTTGATTTGGGGTTTGTTATTTTGGTTTTGAATTTGTTATTTTGATTTGGGTTTTGTTATTTTAATTTGGGTTTTGTTATTTTGTTTTGGAATTTGTTATTTTGACTTGGGTTTTGTTATTTTGTTTTTGAATGTTTTATTTTTTTAGGGGGTTTTGTTATTTTGGTTTTGAATGTTTTATTTTGTTTTGGGTTTTGTTATTTTGTTTTTGAATGTTTTATTTTGTTTTGGGTTTTGTTATTTTGTTTTTGAATGTTTTATTTTGTTTTGGGTTTTATTATTTTGTTTTTGAATGTTTTATTTTGTTTTGGGTTTTGTTATTTTGTTTTGGGTTTTGTTATTTTGATTTGGGTTTTGTTATTTTGATTTGGGTTTTGTTATTTTGTTTTTGAATTTGTTATTTTGATTTGGGTTTTATTATTTAGTTTTTGAGTGTTTTATATTGTTTTGGGTTTTGTTATTTTGTTTTTGAATGTTTTATTTTGTTTTGGGTTTTGTTATTTTGTTTTTGAATGTTTTATTTTGATTTGGGTTTTATTATTTTGTTTTTGAATGTTTTATTTTGTTTTGGGTTTTGTTATTTTGATTTGGGTTTTATTATTTTGTTTTTGAATGTTTTATTTTGTTTTGGGTTTTGTTATTTTGTTTTTGAATTTGTTATTTTGTTTTGGGTTTTGTTATTTTGTTTTTGAATGTTTTATTTTGATTTGGGTTTTATTATTTTGTTTTTGAATGTTTTATTTTGTTTTGGGTTTTGTTATTTTGATTTGGGTTTTGTTATTTTGTTTTTGAATTTGTTATTTTGACTTGGGTTTTGTTATTTTGTTTTTGAATGTTTTATTTTTTTGGGGGGTTTTGTTATTTTGGTTTTGAATGTTTTATTTTGTTTTGGGTTTTGTTATTTTGTTTTTGAATGTTTTATTTTTTTTGGGTTTTGTTATTTTGTTTTTGAATGTTTTACTTTGTTTTGGGTTTTGTTGTTTTGGTTTTGAATGTTTTATTTTGTTTTTTAATTTGTTATTTTGATTTGGGGTTTGTTATTTTGGTTTTGAATTTGTTATTTTGATTTGGGTTTTGTTATTTTGTTTTTGAATGTTTTATTTTGTTTTGGGTTTTGTTATTTTGGTTTTGAATGTTTTATTTTGTTTTTGAATTTGTTATTTTGATTTGGGGTTTGTTATTTTGGTTTTGAATTTGTTATTTTGATTTGGGTTTTGTTATTTTGTTTTTGAATTTGTTATTTTGACTTGGGTTTTGTTATTTTGTTTTTGAATTTGTTATTTTGACTTGGGTTTTGTTATTTTGTTTTTGAATGTTTTATTTTGTTTTGGGTTTTGTTATTTTGGTTTGGGTTTTGTTATTTTGTTTTTGAATGTTTTATTTTGTTTTGGGTTTTGTTATTTTGGTTTTGAATGTTTTATTTTGTTTTTTAATTTGTTATTTTGATTTGGGGTTTGTTATTTTGGTTTTGAATTTGTTATTTTGATTTGGGTTTTGTTATTTTGTTTTTGAATGTTTTATTTTGTTTTGGGTTTTGTTATTTTGTTTTTGAATGTTTTATTTTGATTTGGGTTTTGTTATTTTGTTTTTGAATGTTTTATTTTGTTTTTGAATTTGTTATTTTGATTTGGGGTTTGTTATTTTGGTTTTGAATTTGTTATTTTGATTTGGGTTTTGTTATTTTGGTTTTGAATGTTTTATTTTGGTTTTGGTTTTGTTATTGTGGTTTTTAATTTGTTATTTAATTTTCATTTTGCTAATTTGTTTTGCACTTCACGGCCACCGTAGAAACCAGAGCTCCCGATGGAACCCCACCAAGCACTGGGAGAACATGCAAAGTCCATGCACACAGACCTGAGTCAGGACTTGAACGCATGACCCTGTGCTGAGCACTAAGCCACCATGGTACAAACCGGTTCCTGGCACTTATAATCCTTAAACTCAGAGTGACTGCGGTCATGAGCGATAACAGCAAAACGTGTTTGTGTCTAATGAGGTCCAAAAAGTCTTAAATAAATCTTCAAGGTTTCCAAGTTGACCCGTCCTCAGTAGTCACATGTATCTTTAAAGAGAACATACACTGATCAGCCATAACATTAACACAACCGCCAGGTGATTTGAATAACACTGATTATCAATTATACTACCACTCAAAAGTTTGGGATCACTTGCACATTTCTTTGTATTTGTTTAGTGATTTATTTTCTAAGGTTAAGGTTTATTTTAAGGTTCTCCACACTTCTCCGATCCGTAACTGGCTTCCTGGAGCTGCCCGTGTCAAATTAAAAACCCTGGTGCTTGTCTACAAAGCTAAAAAGGGCCCAGCACCCACATACTGAACCACTCAGCTACAGTCACACCATGCACCGCACCACGTTCGCTCCGAATCCTCCAGCACTGCTCGGCTGGGCCCACCAGTGAGGAAGACGTGGATCTAAACTCTGTTCTGTTCTGGCACCTAGGTGGTGGAATGACCTTCCTGGAGATGTCCGTACAGCTGAGTCTCTGGCAATCTTTAAACGACGACTTAAAAGGCGTATCCGTTTCTTCAGTACTTGGGTTAAACCCTAACCGAAACCCTAACCCACGCCCCCTGCAAAAATAAATAAATAAATAAATAAATAAATAAATAAATAAACAAACTACTCAACAGTGTTTTAACTGGTACTTAGTTACCAAGTAACCCAATGTAAGCATCTTTCCAATCACGGAAACTTCAAAACTATGAACTAACACATATGGTATTAAGTAATTATGCAACAACAACAACCGTCGGTTGCTGTTTTAAAACACTGAGGTCAGCGATTCTGAAATAGTTCTTAGTCTGAAATAGCAAGAACAGTATTGTGTCAAGTGCATTGGCAAAGCCCATCAAGCACCATGATGGAACTGGCTCTCATGAAGACCTTCCCAGGAAAGCAAGACCAAAACCTACCCCTGAAGTTCATTTAGAGTCACTAGCCTCAGGAATCACCAATTAACCTCAACCAGCACCTCAGATTAGAGCCGTTATGAAGCTTTACAGAGCAGAAGTAGCAGAACCATCTCAATATCAACTGTTCAGAGGAGATTATTATTTATTTTGGATGCAGTGTAGAAAGAAATAAAAATCAGGACAATGCAGTTCGAAAGTGATCTCAAACTTTTGAGCGGTAGTGTATATACCAGTAAACTGGAAGGAAGGATGATGGACATCCAACGCACGGACATCCAATCTGTTCCTGCGGGGACAAAAGGCCAGCCTGTCTGGTCTGATCCCAGGGAAAACCTCATGAAGCACAAATTGCTGAAAAAACGTTGATGTTGGCTATGAAAGAAAGGCATCGAGAAACCCGGGGTAACGCAGTCTGCGGTGTTTGGGGATCAAGGTGTTGACTCGTACTCAGAT
The DNA here is from genome assembly GCA_013621035.1 of Clarias magur. Taxonomy (NCBI): domain Eukaryota; kingdom Metazoa; phylum Chordata; class Actinopteri; order Siluriformes; family Clariidae; genus Clarias; species Clarias magur. The sequence goes on along the minus strand of QNUK01000647.1, from coordinate 215,725 downwards.
ATGCAGGGTATGCGCTACACAATACATCTGATCCATGGAGGCCCTACCTTGTCATCTAACATCGTGGTACCAGATATCACAGCACAGCACTGCACAACTCCAGGGGTCCTGTTGGAGTGACACAAGGGGAACCTAAAACCTGGGGTGGGTTTACTGTTAATGGTTATGATGTTCCACAGGTGCAGTGAGTGATGTCACGGCGTGTGATGAGAACTCCAAGGACGGACCGGGCAGGAACAAAGAGCAGAAGGAGTCCTTTCTCATTTTGTCTCCAACTGATGTGTATCAAAAGATTGTATAGCTTGCAGAATAGAAACAAATAGAAACCTTATCTAAAATGTAATTAACGTTCTTTTCAGATATCGTGTGTATTGCTAGCGTTGTAGGCTTGTGGGCAAACAGATACACTACATGATTCTCATACCGACTATATCCTATGTACTGTAAAACACAATGTCAATCCACTCCTTCACACACACACAGCACCCTGGCCGAAGCACTGCAGACATCACTCCTTTTAAACAGACACATTTAGTGGCGAGCATTACAATTCAGGGTGCCTATGAATTCAAGGGCATCTCCGCAGTAACGTCCGCTTACGAGACAAGTGTTGTTTTTTTGGTAGCGCAGTTGCATGGCTGAGTGTCTCTTAGATAAAGCGCGTGTTGAGATAAGCAAGAAGGAATGCCATTCTGCCGAGCGCAGATTCAAACAGATGGGGAAAAAACAAGGCAGTTATACAGTCGAGTAATATAACCGCACTAAGAGCTTTTCGCACCGAAGGCTACAATCACTTGTCTGCCTTTCGTTTTAAATGAGCCTCGTACAACGAGAGTGCTCAACCCTGAGAAAACATGATGAGAGTTCAAGCTTGGCTAGCGAGCTCACTCGGGAAAGGGCCAGAGCAAAATATATATATACGATGTAGGTCATTTCGAACCATATTAAACAGGTTTATTTCTAAGAAATATCTCATATCTCTGATAAGTACTGTAGTGTGTGTCGTGGCTCCGGCGAGCGGAGCGTGTTGGCGGTACTCACTGCACTCGGGCATCATGCACTTCTCCACCTGCTCCAGCTCGGCTCGGCACTGAGAGCCGTCAGACGCGGGCATCTTCATCATCCTCACCCTCTTCTTCATCCCCACTCCGCAGCTCGCGCTGCACGGCTCCCAGTCGGCCCACTCCGTCACGATACAGCTACTGGGAGCTAGCACATGCAACACACACACACCTTTAAGAACACACTTTTAGCCACCAAGTACTGTACTGTACATTATATAATATACACATTGTGAGCAATTTTTTTCTTGATCATACTTTTTTTATCAAGTGAATAAAATATCCAGCACAAGCAAAACACTGTGTGTCTGGTGATTAGTAAGTAAGTTCAGTTACATCATAAACATCAGCCTTTTGTGTTTCTACTGATTACAGCTTTCATTTGTGTAAGGATTAGGGTGAGGGATGTGTGTAGGAAGAGGAGCCATTAACGACAGCCCGAAGAAAGAAATCGCTGCAGTGATGTTGAGTTTCAGGTTCACTGAGTAAACACTTGGAACACTTGCTAGAATTTATGCTCCTTTATTATTCTGTGATGAGAATGTTCTGAAATCAGAATGTGAAATCCTTTTTTCTTGGTGTATCCCAAGCTGGGGGTCAGATCGCAGGGTCATACGGCGCCTGAGAGTGTCGAGGGGCTTACTCAGGAGCCAGAGAACGGTACAGTAGTTTGGCTGTGCTGGTGGTTTGAACCAACCAACATTCGGATCAGTAACTTATACTACGTGAACTTTCCCTTTAAGGGTCTATCAAAACTGAGATGCATATACATACAGTATGTACAGTACAGTACCAGTCAAAGGTTTGATCGCACTTAATTCCGTGGTCTTTGCTACGGATTGTTATTTCTTTCAACATTATAAAAATGCTGAATGAGTCGAAAATATGCAATAATCTCCTTTGGACAGTTGATATTGTATTGAGATGTGTCTGCTACTTATTCTCCGTCATGTGATGTGCTGTCTGGAAAATTGGTGATTTCTGAACCTCTCCTCTATGGCAGAGGTAAGTTTTGGTCTCGCTTTCCTACGATGGTCTTCATGGTATCCAGCTTCATCATGGGTTTTGCAAATGCGTTTGACACAATACTGTTCTTGCAAGAAAATATTTGAATTAGAATGTGTGTCTTTAGTAGAACTTTTGACTGGTACTGTACTGTACCGTATTGTATATACATTATATACATTACAGTAGGTTTCCTGCTGTGCACACCGACAGTGAAACTTCTGATACGAAGCTTCTGTAGTCCCACTCAGCTACATCACGGTGGTCCAGTATCTTGCAAAGATCCAGTTCCCAGGAAAGAAGAGAGTTTAAATTATACTAAATAGATGTAGCTCAGTGGGTGTCTCATGAAAAAAGGCCTGTTTATAGGCTAACTTAAAAATGTGTTTATTTATCCAGTTAAAGAATATAATTTTAATTAACGGTATTAAAGAAGAAAAACTGTAACGTGTCTCTAAATTGTTTAATCATGCAGATGTTTCACTCTTTTTCTCCACAGATTATTTTCATTAAAAAAAAAAATAAAATAAATAAATAAATAAATACCTATTTGTGAATTAACCACCTAATTAAGTTTTAATAACAAACTGTAAATCACAAAACAAAAAAACTTTGAATGAGAAGGTGTGTCCAAACTTTTGATTGGCACTGTACTTTATGTACTGTACTGTGTATTACAGCAATGCATGATTAACAAAACAACAACAACAACAACAACAACATGTACTATATGTACAGTATGATATGTAAATATGAAGTTTTTTTTTTTTTAATATTATGAAAATAAAGTAGTATTTTTTTCGTCTTGTAAATGTTTATAATTTCTAAGATGTTTAACAAAGAGAATTACTTTACAACTGTATTTCTGTTTGTGCTTAATCAACCGTTACAAACACAAACAGGCATCTTGACTCACAGCAGTCCTCGTTGACCACACACTTCTCCGTTTCCTCTGTGGGCTCCCTGCAGCTCGAGCCGTCCTCGGGAAACGATTTAATGTAGCGCTCTCTGGATCTCATGCCCATCCCACACGTCGCACTGCACGGAGACCAGCTGATCCACTCGGACAGCATGCACGGAGACGCCTCTGCACAACAGCACACATGTTTGCTTATTGCTCCGTAAAGGTCACGGGGACTTGTACAAACCCAGAGGAAAGCCTGAGGCAAAACATGTCCATCATAAGAGATAAAGGAGAAATTACTCATTTATAATGCAGAAAACATGCAGTGAAAAAAAAAAAAAAACCCAGGGACCGTCTGACAGCGTGCCACTGCAGGATTGTCAGGATCATGGATAAATCTTTTGCATAATAATGTGCAATGTGTACACATGAGGTTTACGACACACGCAGAATATAACACGTATACGGAGTCAGTTCAAACATTTCAGAGATTCTCTCCATGCACCATTACAAACACGTGTCCTATTATTTTCTGCACGTATACTGATGTCAGGATGAATCTGCACAGCTTTGCAATGTATAATACCATTTTCGCACCAGCCTAATTGCAATAAACCTAGGGGAGTGTTTTCACTGCTGACATTCTGCTGGCAATTACAGGAAGATGTAGAATGTAAAAATGCATGGTACTATTAGGTTGGTGCTAATAAAAGCAGAAATTAATGTTATTAATACAGCAGTGATAAAATCTCCAAATAAAGGGAATTGGAGTTTAACTGGAGTTTTTATTAAGCACTGCAATATAATGGCTTATCTGTATAGTTTCATTTACATATAGATAAGTATTACAGCGAAGACTTTTCAGCTCTAATGGGCAACAATAATGGGACAAAACCTATACCTATACCCTTACATAGACACTAAAATAGTGTGTTTGGAGAAGGGGTAAAACAGAAGGAGTATCTGATGGAACATTAACAGACAAACGACGCTCATTTTACGTGTTACTGGGTAGTGCATGGAATGAAGACGTGAGAACGCGTTTATTAAGTCGATTTCAATTGCACGCTCATAAGCACGTATTAAAAAATGTACAGCGCCATCTGTTGAATTTTGAGATTTTTTCAAGGTGGAATTTTTAAAAAATGATATAAAAAAAAAAAAGGTTGTTTTCCTTTTTTCAAATTAGTAAAATCTAATGCGATGAAACAAAACCTATACAGTATGTTACCACAAGCTCGGCCAAATAGACCCCATTCAAAATCCCTCAGTGGTTTTTCATGTGATGCATGTGCAAACAAACAAACAAACAAACAAACAAATAAACAAACAAACAGACAGACAGACAGAAAGACAACGATTCCAGAAACCATCTTGATGTGTTCTATTACTACTCAAATTATTTTACGCAAATATATTCAATGTGCCAACTTTACATTTTTATTATATGTATAGATGTGAAATTTAGAAAATAGAGAAAATGCATCCGATAGTAAAGAATAAAATTTTTATGTAACTCTTAACTTTGTATGCCATATTAATACGGCTGTAGCACTCATTGTAGAAGTAACCGATTGTGAGTAATATTGTAATAACAGCACTTCACCACTCTCTTCTCTGGAGCGAAGACGCTCAAAATGTGCAAGTGTCAGCTGCATTACGACAGCTATGCGGATTTACATGTGTGAGCCAACAAAGCACTCCTAACACGCTGATGGACGCCATATCAATTATTTTGCTTTCTTTCTTTTCTTCTTGTATAAAACATACTCAGCCTATCTCTGTGGAGCCTTTCCCAAAGCCCCAAAGCCAGAGCTTGTAAATAGATTTCTCATCGCACAGAATGAATGAACTTTGGCCAATTCTCAATAGATTTCCCCATACTGTTGCCTCATGGGACTGACTGGCAAGCCGCATTAATGAAGCACAACTAAGAGAATCATTAATAAGAGATGTAGATTAATAATGCCTTGCCGTGTAGGGACTCCAGTAGCAGCCCCACCGTCCCCAGTGCCAGTCATGCCCATCATGAATCAATATGACCAGCTAACGGACCATTAAATAAAAAACAAAGCAGCACAGCTTGCAGTGTCAATCGATGGGGAGCTTCAGAGGGAAAACTAAAGCCTGCAATGACTGGAACAGGACAGAGAGGAGAAGCCGAAACAATGTGGACAAATAGCTGGGTCAAAGGACAGAGCGAGTCAAAGATGCACTAAGAATCACAAAATGGGTCTGGGACTTTCACATCTTAGAAGGCGTACGTGAATGTCTATGGCTAACGACAGAATTTACTAAGCATTTGCAATAAACTCATAGAAAGGTCGCACAAGTCAAGTCGGGACAAATTTCTTGTGAATAAAGACATAAAACTGATTGACAGTTACAGAAGACTTCAAGCACAGTGTGGATAACCTGCTTGTGGGAACAGCACACATCATCATCCAAGCACATCACTAGCACGGCCGGGAGTTATTGCCACATCCCCCGTATAGTCGTAACCTTGCTCCAAGCCATTTACACATTTAGGCAATTAACAGAATTCCCGGGAGGCCAGTGTTTCAGACATGAAGCAGGCAGTCCGAGATCACGGCACGGGCGTACTGAGAAAAGTTCCTACCTTGATGGTATCCAGGCATTAGTGAAGAAATAGAGAGAAATAAAGGTTGTTTCAGAACTGAACAGAACCAAACGCCGGCTAAGCTGTGTGTGTACGCCCGGGAGCCATTCAAAAACCTGTTTACATTAGTGGAAAGCCAAACAAAGCAAGGTTTTTGCTTTAGTTATTTTATTATTATTTTTTTTTTTTTTTGCATTTCGTGCAAGAGTTAATGAAGACGTAGCACCATGTGTCCCAAGAAAGTTAGCAAGGACAGTTTCAGTCGATGAAGATGTATCCAAAGAATGATTATTTTCATCAGTTTGTCCAAGTGATCGTTCGTTGATTTGTGTCAGGTTTTTATTTATTTATTTTTTGTCGCATGATGGTACAGTAACTGAGGAAGTAAACAAAGACGAATCCTGTGTACAGAGCAATTTCATTGGCTGGAGACTGCGAGATTGACCAATCAGAAATACTGTTACTGTTACATTTCATCAGCCTAAAACCACACAACCACATTGGAAGATAAGAGAGCTGGTTATGTTGTGTTACTGCCAGCTGTACTTTAGTTCTTGTACGAATGCGTCTCACAGGAGGTAGGTACTGTAAATTTCCTTTATTATTATTATTATTATTATTATTTTACAAATGTATGTGTGAAATACAGTACGCAATGATCACTGTACTAGTAAACACAGCTGCTACGCTGCTAGCTAGCACGTGCACATTTCTGCTGGGAAAAACAGCAAACCCTTATTGAAAAACAGCTAACATGAACTAAATTAACATGGTTTCTGAGAAGACTTTCAACTCATAATGACTAGTAATCTCTTCTAATGCTATAGTCAGTTAGCTAACATGAAATAACCTGACAGGATTGCTAAGCAGATTTTCAAGTCATATTCTTCAGTGTTATTAATCATTTAATGCTAGTAAGGTAGCCACAATTTTTAGTGTAGTTTTAATTTAATTTTCTGGTCAGATTTTCCAGTTTTAACTGCTAAAAGGTTAAGCAAAGCAACATTTTGCCAAAGGTTTGCTAACAAATCATATTCGTAAATCTCTTTAAATAATAGTCAGCTGTCTAACATGCTAATCTGACTGGAATTTTGAGGGGATTTTTTAACTTGCTAACATGAAGCTAACAAGATTAAGATGTTGATAACGGCAGTAATCCGAGGAAGATTTATTGAAAAATAAATAAATAAATAAATAAAAAATTCAAGTCTACCAGCACTAGTCAGTAAACTAACATGAGCTAAATGGATATTATTACTGAAAAGAAAAGTTTGGTGGAACTTATTTGAAAATTTCCTTATTACAGACAAACCACCTCGGCATACACATTTAATTATAATGCGAAATGCATTTTCCCACAGGAAATAATGTACAAGCAGATAATCTGATCCAGCCACCCAAAAATATAATAACCGATATTACCAATTTCCAGCACTATAATCATATTTTTATATATAAAACCAATCAAAACATTTAGAAAAGACAGGTAAATTAAATAAATTATGAAATAACTAGACATTAAACCTCAGTTAACCTTCATTTATGATTCCTCTTGACACTGGCTGCTTTAAAAACAAAACTATAAGAGGCTCCCTTTTCTTCTTTCCTTCTTTATGTCTTCACTAAATCTTGCACAAAATGCAAAATGGCCACAAAAATAAATATGTAAACTCGCTTGGCTTGGCTTTCCGCGAACAAGTTTACGACAGGTCCTGGACGCACGAGTAACATTTAGCGTTTGGTTCAGTTTGGTTGCTTGAATGCCAAAAATGCTTCTTATGTCGAGGCAAATGTCTTGCAAAATGTTAGTTCTTAGGGTAAAAGTTTGTTTTTGTGCTGAAGTACCACTGTATTTCGATGTTGGTATATGTTAAAAAGTTTGTGTACAAATATTCACAAATAAACGCTCTTTTAAGTTCCACTGCTTGACTTTTAATCAATGGAATTTGAAATCAGTTTAGTATGATATCATTAGCCTGAACTCAAAGTGTCTGAAATGTATTTTCTTTTTAATACACGGCATAAATACAGTACATGTTTCCCGGAAAAAAAAAAATTAAAAAAATTATATTGGTCTCTGGCACAGTGCTTGTTCTAGCTTTCATGCAGAGTACTTGGAATTAGTATTCAGTTCATTGAACTTTGCCAGATTTTCTAGCATTACAACCTGGATATTAAATTGCCTGGGGAATAGATATCATGAGTCTCATAATGTGTGTAAAACGGTTGTGTGCGAGTGAGTGTTTTGGAGAGTATACTCATTCACTCATCGTCTCTATCGCTTTATCCTGCATACAGGGTCACAGGGGGCCTGGAGCCTATCCCAGGAGACTTAGGGCATGAGTACACCTTGGACGGGGTGCCAGTCCATTGCAGGGCACACACATACATACAGTACACACACTATATCACCAATTAGCCTAATCTGCATGTCTTTTGGACTGTGGAAAGAAAACCGGAATCCCCGCAGGAAACCCACCAAGCACAAGGAGAACATGCAAACTCCACGCACACAAACCCGAGGTGGGAATTGAACCCTGGAGGTGCACGGCAACAGTGCTAACCGTTAAGCCACCATGCCGCCTTGGAGGGTATAAATTAGCGTTATTTAAATATAACTAAATGTTAAAGTATTAACTGTAATTTTCTTTATATGATTTTCGCCCCTTGAGGATTGGCGACCCTGTCCAGGGTGTCCCCGTGCCTCGTGTCCAAAGTCTCCTGAGATAGTCTCCAGGGCCCCGCAACCCTGTATCAGGATAAGTGGTATAGAAGATGGAAGAATGAATTAATGAATGTAATGATTTTCTCATTCGTACTAATTTCCGTTGAGACTTTCTGACGAGTTTAGTATTATTAAATCTGTTAATTTGCCTCCGTAAAATCGAACAATTCCCATCTGATTCTGCAATCAGCTTTGCTTTTCTCAAATTTATTAGATCTCCAGAGAAAAGTAGATTCACAAACTGAAATGCACCCGACCGCGTTAACAGGGTCCGTACCGTTGTATGCCGTATCTCTGGCTAAAGGGTCATTCCGCTAAGGTGAAAATATATACCATACACCATTCCTATAAACAGGTCCCGAGTTGCTTTGTTCACGAGAAGTAAATCAATTATCTGTACTTGTGTGGGTGGATAATCCACAACTTACTGACAACACTCAAGATCAGAAGAGATTGCCTGAATCCAGAACACATCAGAAACTTTTTATACTTTTAACCTCAGGAAAATAAAAAAAGAAAAAAATAAAAGGGTTAAGGTTAGAAACCCTAGACTGAAATTTATAGCACATGTTCCAAATCTAAAGCTGACAAACTTCTACTTCCGTAAAACCTTTTGACATCTTTGCATTTGTACAAAAAGAGCAACTCAATTTAAAGTTTTCTCCACAAACACATTAGTGAAGAAGATTGACTCTGAGATTTTGATATCTTCATTTCAAACAGTAAGAATCCAATCTAAAGTTACACCTATGGAAAAAGCTTTTCTTTCCTTTTTTTCTTCTTCTCAATTTGTTCACACTTTATTTCTCAACTTTTTATTTTTTATTTTATTTTCACCTGTCAAACCACTTCAGCAAAAAATAATAATTCTCTATTTCGTTCTTCTACCCTCCACTCATCTCGCTCTCCTCTTTTTGTGTACTCTGAGATATTTGGTACAACACAGTACACACTTCAGAGTCTTGAAGAGACTGCAACGTGAAGATGATACATGCTAAACCTGCTGTCAGCACTTTGCTCTAACCAGAATCCTTCGTTAGATTTAATTCAGCTAAATTTCTTTTTCGCATTCTCGACTCTGATTACGGATCCACTTCACCTACAGCTGAGATGTTTTTTGCACGGCTTCAAGTGACACAAATCAGACGTATTTCAGAGTCCTGTACCAAAAATACGCTTTTGCACGTTGTGAGTGCGGTTATCTATTAACTGACGACGGTATTTAATACGAGCAAGCTCAACAAAAAGTATGCTAATGATCAGATTTTGCTGTTGACTCAAACAAAAGAGCAAAGGCTTTTTTCTTCACTCAATAATTTCCAGCAATCATATAATGAATAGAAGAGTGCAGAATTGCACTTTAAGTACCAGCATGCATTGCAAGTGAAGTTGACTTCATGATAAAGAGAATGATGCTGATGACTCTTGGAATATACAGTAACGTGTGGCGGTATAAAAAGAACTGTAACTTTCTGTTACATCAAATGTAAAGGTTTTCTGAAGAGCAGTTTTGAAGTTCAACTATGGGAGCTCTGGTTGTTGCTTCTGTCTATGTTGACAGAAGCTGAACTCCGACTAAACCCCAGTTAATCCATAAATGGGCAAATGTGCAGAATAAACAGCACCTATTGGGTGGAATGCACCAACTTCCCTCAGTTACTTAGCTTAAATTTAGCTAAAATCCTAAAATGGTCAATGTTAATTTATATGCTAACTGTAATGTTATTTTCAGCTAATTGAACTCATCTTTACCCCACATAACTGCGTCAACTCCTACATTTCCTGTGCTAAATTACACTGTACTGATTCCAGTTAATTGGTTAGCTAAAAAGACACATACTGTAGCGGACGGCTAGCGGTTTGACACCTGAAATGCAGGTCTCAGTCAATCGGTCATGCCCATAATTATGCATAATTTCATGGTTTAATATAATGTTAACTGATGAGTTCCATAGAAATTCACCCTGTATAATTGTCCTGAATAGGAATTCTAGCTATTGAGAAATATAATTTTTGTACCAGCCTACAAACATTATTTTATTTCTGGTTTTAAAGTTGGGGATTTTAACACTGGGGGTCTAAGGGGATCGACTCACTTTTGAAGCCAGCTCTTAGTGGTCATTCAAGGGACTGCACATTTTCTGTACTTCCATTTATTGGACTACAGTCCTCTTATTGGACTCATTTTTCAAAACCAGAGGTTAACCCTTTGGACAAGACCAGGCTCCTGTATAAAGTGGGATCCAAACGTCTAGGACCACGGGTAAAAATACTTCTATTCTCTACTACTATTTTTAATTTAATAATAATAAAAAAAATACTATTAATTTTCCATACAAATGAACAGTTTGCCAGCAAAATGCAATAATCAGTATTTTTCAGACTTTTACAGAAGCTTTGAATGGCCATGATTTAGTCAAAATTAACATTTAACATGGACATGGAAAAGCCAATCACATTGCTTCCTTCTGTCAAGATTCTTGGCAAAATTGTGACAGCTTTGAGTGAACTAAATGTCTCTAGTGGATGTTTGGAGAAGGTTGTAGACAAGAAAAAGCTGGTTTACACTCGTTGCTTACACTCATGCTACTGTCATTGCAGTTACCCCGGCATTAATGGGCTACAGGTAGGTGTCACTTAACATATGAAATATGTTCTGTTTAATACAGTAGGACATTACATTATTTGAATTTTGTGGTACCACCATGTTGTATACTTAATAGATCTGTGCAGGATACTGAAACGCAATGTAATGTAATGCAATGTTTAATTTTAAAATTAATAGTTAATACTATTTGTTTTTTATCTTTCTGATACCATTTGCACTGGTTTTGCTGGAGCTTTAATCAACTTGCAGCAAGATTTCCAAATGAAAATTAAGCACAGGGAGAATGTTACATCACTTAAGAGACGCTGTAGCTTTGGTATTATTTTCAATGTTTACTTTGTAATTAAAAACATTTTGTGTGCAACTAAAGACTATTTTTTCTTGTTGCAAAGCATAAGTTTGGTATAATTTTTTCCAAAAATTGACATTTGTGCTTTTTAACAGCTTTTTTCTCAAAACTGTAAAAGTTAAACTGTTCAAATTATACTGTATTATACTGTGGCTAGTACTGGTCATTAGAAATAATTTAAATATTTACATGTATTTCTGAGTCGCAATGATTAAAGCGATGATTAAATATGACATTTGTTTTGTTACTTCTCCTGATCTCTCTTCTTTATGTATATAAAAGTGCAAAAAAGTGCAGTGTGACTCGGCATCACACACTTCGATTTTCTGCTCTAAACACCACTTGTCTGTCTGTGTGCTTTTGCTTTTGTATGTGTGTGTGTTTGTTTAACCTGCACTCACCCTCTTCACTACAGCCAGGTGCCATGCAGGGCTCGAAGTCCTGCGTTTGAGGGCACGGCACAACGGGGTCAAGCTGAGCCTTCAACATCCTCTGTCTCATGCGCAGACCTTTTGTACACGTGGATGAGCTGCATGCTGACCACGGCGACCAGTTCGAGTATATGCACGTCTCTGGAGTGCTGTCTCCTGTGGAGGGGACAGACAGAGAAGATAATTCTTATTTATAGATGTAGATAACTTAAAGTGAGGCAGGAATGAAACTCCTGGAAATGCAAGGCGACAGTGCTAACCACTAAGCCACCGTTCCGCCCATGATTAAAGCTCTGTACTTAAAATAAAAAGTACAAAACTGTCCTGGCTGTAGGCATTTTGCCATTTGGTTAATGAGCAGTAAATATTCTGGTGTTACTCGAAAGACATAAATGTCATTTGCACCAAACATACTACTGTTATATGCAGCTGGCTATAAAAATTATTTATTTATTTTTCAATTACAGTGAGCTTTTTCCAATATCAGAAAAAAAAAAAAAAGTGTGTTGTACTCTGATGAGAGCAGAATCAAATCTGGCCTGTGCCAGCATGGGGTTTGTCTCAGGCCTATTTTATTTCCCCTCATTTCGATCCTGCTGATGCGGCTTCGTGTCAGTTTCCTCACTTGCAGCATTAGGGACTTAAAGCACTCACAGTTGTAGGAATGGATACAGGGACTTGAAATGAGAATGAGACAGGGAAGGAAATCGAAAGAAATTTAAGGTTTACATTTTTTCCAAAGAGAGAAACAGCAGGAAATAAATTTTAAAAACGATATACAGTAAATTGTGGGATTGAACCTGAATTGTAGCTTCTAGAGATCCGGTTGCTTTCATTTATATTATGATTTAACTTCAATTTTGTCTTGAGCAGTGTCAGCCAACTTAAAACCTGCCATACAGTAAAATAGCCTGGTGGCATGATGCAACAATACATTACTAATTATTTATTATTGATTTTTTATTTGAATCAGCACATGAACAGCACGTTGCTACTGTGTGACTATAAATTATGTACAGAGCCTCAACTGTTTTGAGTTTTTTTTTTTTTTTCAGCTGCTCCAGTTGAGGGGTCGCCACAGCAGACCATCTGATCCGCACACAACTCGGCACAGGTTTTACACCGGATGCCCTTCCTGACACAACCCTCCACTTTTATCCGGGCTTGGGACAGGTACTGCATCCAATGCCCATGTCATTTGAAAAAAATAAAAATGAAAATAATGGATAACTCCTGATATGATAAAGCATGAGATGATGAGACAAAATAACGCAAATCATTTTTTTTTACAGTACACTGTAAACCCGAACAAGTTGGCTAAACTCAAATTTTTTTTTAGGTAATCAGTTGCATCAATTTTTTTTAAGTAACGATGTTTCCAATTTTAAGTAAACAGAACTATCAGTTTTTGAGTGTGTTGTACTCATTCATATCATCGTATATATCATTCTTTACTTGCATAACATACTATTTAATAGCAATTATCTTTTTTTTTTTTTAGTTGTTGTTGCAAGTCAAATAAATTGTTGTTGGTCTTTTGGCTGTTTCCGGCAATGAGTCGCCACAGCAGACGATCCGTTCCACACACAAGCTCGGCACAGGTTTTACACCAGATTCCCTTCCAGACGCAATCCTCCCATTTTATCTGGGCTTGGGACAGACACTTCATCCAGTTGTTAGGAATCGAACCCGGGCCTTTCACATGGCAGACGAAACACCCACCACTGAGCCACCAGTGCCCTATTGCTCTGATGATGTCAGACACAAAATCGCTAGGCTGAAAGATTTTAAGCTGGTGGAACTTTAAGGTGACAGTTACAGTTACTTAAGTACTTACAGATACTTAAAATATCAAATTTGTTTTTTTTTCTACAAACACATAAATACCAAAAGTTCTAAATAGTCATCAAGGTCTATTAATTTGAACTAATTGTAATTATTTAAGTTAACAGTACTCTATATGTTTAATTACTTTGAGCATTAAGGTTTACAGTGTGGTTAAAGTCTCTGAGTTACTGATGAGAACATTTATCCACAGCCACTATTGGGCTCTTAAGCAAGGCCCTTAACCTTTATTGCTTCAGGATTGCTGTGTAATTGCTGACCCTGTGTTCTGACCTCAGCTTCTGACCGAGCTGGGGGATATGATGATGATGATGATGATGATAATGATGATGATGATATATGTGACAAAAAAAAACTTTTTGTACATTGTACAGAATGAATTTTCTAAATCAAAACGAGCATTAAAAAAAAAATAGATGGGACAGGAAGCAGCCAGTTAAAAAATTCCTTAAGCACAAAATAGCACAGTGTGCCGTCACTGTAGCTGTCAATGCCGAAACTCCCTAATGACACATAAAAGCTTGTTGAGTAATGCCTCGCTCCTTGTGGGGAAACTTTAGCCTATTAAACCTGCATGTGTCAGTGAGTTACAATCCAGGTCCATCTATTAGGTGCTAGGTGTCTAAGATGCTCACCAATCATCTCTTTTGTTTTCTCCAATTAGCTGACAGAACCTCAAGGTGGTATTTAGAAAAGTTTCTAAAAGGCCCTAACAAACAAACTGAACTTCTTTGATCCCTCCGTTCATCCGGACAGCGACGGCATCTAATATACAAGCCCTGCAAATTAGCGCCGGAGCTGGTCCTGATCATAAATCACAGCTGGCTGCATGAGCTTATCGGGCGAGAGACACCTCCGGAGGTTTACACAAGGAATCCTGCTAGCTGTCTTGTTAATTAACCTGTCCAGGAACTATGGCAACTATGGGAGATAAGAAAGTGAGGCTCTACGAACCCTCGATGTCCTTCTCAGTTATCTCAGCCACGATATCGTCCACCGTGTCAGGAACCGTGCTGCACTGCTCTCCCTGAGGATTTGAGGAACACACAAGATCATCGTTAGATTGATATACAACAGCAGATCTTTCTGTGAGCCGTAAAGGCGCCGGATCTGAAAAAGAGTAGCTGGGAAGAGAAGTGTAAGCAAGCCCGGAACGGCTTACCGCCTCGTTTTGTACTTTTTGCATCTGTGAGTAATGCCAGTATGATTTTCAGATGTTGAGGTTCTGCCTCATGGTTGAACTTTCTAGAACAAATGAACTGTGTGTGACTCGGCCGGTCCAGCGGACTTCATCGGCATGCAACAGGGTGCAGCTGCTCACGCTAATGCGCACGACAAATGACTCATTGCTTTAGCAATCGCTGAAAAAGTACAACAACTACAGACGATGCGCAAAATTTACACACACTTAACCATTGGTGTTCTGCATCTGTGCTGGAGTTTTATTGTACGATAGTAATCATTTTAACATAAAATAAGTCTATTAGTATCTGATACACACAAATGTACAACAGTAAACATTGGCTTCAAATCCAGCATCAGGTATTACACCACTATTTGTGCAAAGCTATCTCATGATAATCAACCTTAAACATATTGTATTGTACACACTTCTACGTTCTTTCTAATATCCCCCGCAATGTCTCTCCCTCGTTCAACAGCAGTGTTTTAACCTCTATTTCTGCAAGAGCTCCTGAAGTTGAACATCAGTGCCCTTTATCAGATATCAATCTATTTTATATACATATAAATCATAAACAGGAATGAAGAATAACACTTAGAGAAACCTGAAGGACAAGGTGCTGTCTGACTCTACCGACAAATGTAAACTGCAACGCTAAACGTAAAGTACATTCCCATGCCGCACTAATTCAAAACTTAAAAGTCTGCTGTCTGCAAGATCACAATACATCACTAGATAATTGATATTCGAGCCAACTGGCAAGCACTAGCACCACTGATGGCAGCTTGTACCAGGAAACTCACAAGTGCACTAGGAGGGGGTCACCCTATTGGAGACGGAGTGCCAACCTATTGCAAGGCACAAGCACACGTAAAAGAAAAAATACCCTGAGCATTAAAACGAGGCGTGAACAAAACCTTCGATATATAAATCTGTTCCAATGCCAACGTAGAGTATAAATATAGGAGACTGAGTCCAAAATGATCTGTACACCGGTTATATTAAAACGTCTATTGGCCGCAGTGTTTAATCAGCGCTTACTGTTCAAGCCTGCTGTCTCCCCAGTCACCGCTGTGCAGGTGTGAACGTGTTACTTTAGTTCATTTGTAACTGCGCTGCAAGAAAAAAAATGCCCCGCTTGTGAATTGCATGAAAGAAGGGCAGCGTGCAGTGATTCTGGTTTCAGCACCAGTGTATAGTATTACTATACAGTGGAACCTTGGTTTACGAGTAACGTGGTTTACGAGTGTTCCGCAGGACGAGCGAAGATTTTTAATCAATTTTGACTTGAAAAACCGAGCAAGTATTGGTTTACGAGTGCCGAGTATCATGTATCACGCATGGGCCTCTTATTTTGACACCGAGCGTCACGTGATCACAATTGAGCCAATGAGTTTTCTATCTTGTGCTCCGGAATTGTGGGTAATCGTCTCCCCTGCTGGGTCTTAGTGCTCGTCTCTTACTGGTATAATCAACGTCTCCCTCTCTGTTTTGGCGTGTCTCCTATGTGTGTGCGTGCGTAATTTGACACTGACACACACACACACACACACACACACACCAACACACGCACATACACACTCTCTCACCTTACCCCGCTCCCCGGCTTCACACACGCACATGCAGACTATCTCCGCTTTACACAGAAAACTCTGCTCTGTCGCGATTCTTTTGAAAAGTAAAGTGCTGGTTCATTAGTTATTTTAGTGATTCCGTTAGTATGCGCTGACGCGAGTGTCATTAGGGGGATTTCCATTCTTTTCATTAAAACAGTGTGTGTGTGTTTGTTGTGAAACTTAAAAAGCGAGGTGGGGGGAGGGAGGAGGAGTTTTACTGTGTAAGACGAGGCGAGGGAAGAGGCTAATTCCACACACACACACACACACACACACACACAAATACACGCAGGCTGCGCGCACAAACGGAAACACTTATCTGTCGAGATTTTTAAAACTTTTTTTAAAGGTAAAGTGCAGGTTAATTTGTTTTTTTTTTTCTCTTTACTTTATATATTGTATTAATTATTTTTATGTATTTATTTTTTTTGATTTTGGAATAAATAATTTGAGTTTTCATTATTTCTTATGGGAAAATTTGATTTGTTTGATGAGTGCTTTGGAATACGAGCCCACTTAAGGAACAAATTATGCTCGTAATCCAAGGTTCCACTGTACCTGGTGCTGAAACAACTCACGGAAGAGCATAAACAGAAACGTTCAGATATCCGCAAAATTTGAACCGACACTCTAAGGAAGGTGAAAGCTTCTTAAAGAGAATCATCACTGGTGAAGAGACACAGATTCTTTACTATGAGTCTGAGAGTAAACTGCAGAGTATGGATCCGAAACTTTAAAGGTCAGCCATCAACTGGAAAATTCATCAATGTTTAAAATGCTCTGGGATTTCTAAGGGCCATAAGTACTGGAGCATCATCAGGAAAAAGGGTTCAGTAATCAACAGCGCTCTTTACATTGAGACGCTTATTGAAGAGCTTCTGCCCGCATCATTTCGAGGTGTTAAAGCATCCTCACTATAGTCCTGATATCACTCCATCGGAGAGTCACCTGTTTGGTCGCCTGAAAGCGGCCCTACAAGAACGAAGATTGACTTCTGATGAAGAAGTAAAGACAGAGGTGCATTCGTGGCTCGCAGCTCAGCTTAAAACATTTTTTTTAACAAGGGATTATGAACGTCTGTTGACAGACAGACAAAGTGTATTAAAAAGCAAGGAGCTTACAGTACATTATGTCGACAAATAATGTGCCTTTTCTGAAGTATCATTAAAAATGTATTTTACAGCCAGAGTCGCAGATGATTTTTGATTCACCCTCGTATTTAAATTTAATCAACCATCTTTATTACAGTTTCCAAAAAAAGAAATAATGTTTTCCCAAATCTAATTTAAATCAGTTTCACTTATAATACAGCATCTCTGATATCTGATCCACCATTTGTTTTGGTGATAATCTGAGACGCCATCGATCAGAGCTAAAGGAAAAAAAAAGAAGAAAAAACACACACACACACACACACACACACACACACACACACACACACACACACAGTAGTAGAGGCTTCATCTTTATGACAGTAAAGTAACCACCTTTCTGGCTATCCTCTCCACCAGCAAGCGGGCCAAGGGTGTTATCGGGCCTCCAGAAGGGTCATAGAAGGGGCTCTGTGGGTGATCGAGGCTGGTCAGGGGCCGAATCCGCTCCTGAGGAACTGTTGGTTTGTTGGGGGACTAAAAAAACAGAGAGACAGATAAAGAGATAGTAGAGAAAAAGAGAGAGAGAGACAGAAGAGAAAAAGAATGAGTCATTGCCGAATGCCATCTGCCAGGGGCTCCCACCTTTCATTTCCATCTGCATCGTTCATTCTCTGCGTAATATTTCTTCTCTGAGTGATTTATTGCGCTTCTCTCCTCCGAGCGTGCCCCGAGAGTCACCTGTTCGCTCCAGTCGTTTCGCGCTAGCGACTTCACAGAGGGGTAAAAATCAAACGCCAACTGTTCTTGTTTGCTGAAGTTTTCACAAACAGTTTTCATCAAGTTTCTTAAAAAAAAAAAAAAAAGGACGCTGCTTTTTGTTTACCAGCAGGGGGCATCGTCAGGGACGTCGCACCGCGTCTCCGTGCACCTTTACAGCGCTGACATTTAAACAAAGTAAAAGCTTCTAAGTAACCCAAACAGACCTGATTGCCTTCCAGCTTATTTGTTTATCTCTCTCGGCACTCTCCCACTCCTCGCGCTCTCGTCTTTTAATGTCATAACGTCCTCTCCATTTCCTTCTCTTACCTTCCATTTTATTCCTGCTGGGCGTACATATTCATGAGCGATAAACAAAGCGAAAACGCAAAGCAACTCAGCAGGCGTGTTACGAAACAAAACACCTGCACCTTGTCATTATAAACATATTAATCTGTCATAATGTTGACTGCTTGAATTGATGATTGCTAATGCATTACTGTAAAACTGCAATAACGGCATACAAAACATTTCTTCTACACCTGTTTATGTTATTATATTAAAATCTGTGCTTTGTATTTTTAGTAGTGTCGTGCATGCTGGTCGAATACTAATCGCATTTTTTAAAATAATATTTACATACTTGAATGCTCTACTCTTTCAAGACACATTTTGTAAATTTATTGCCAACACTTATTTTTCCTAATTGATCCATTTCCTAATCAAACGTACATAAAAAGTCTCACACTGTAATATGTAAACGAAGTGCCTTTTGCTTTGATTACGGCCCTGGCATCATTTTGATAAGCTTATGCAATGCCACGACATGTGTTTCCACCCAGAGCCGCATTAATTTCTCTCTAAGATCTTGAATTGATGATGTGAGAGTCGGACCACTGTGCAACGCCTTCTCTAGCATATCCGGAAAATTCTCAGTGCGGTTAAGGTCTGGACTCTGTGGTGGCCAGTCCATTTGTGAAAATGATGTCTCATGCTCCCTGAGCCACACTTTTACAATTTGAGCCCGATGAACCCTTGCATCATCATCATCATCATCATCTTGGAATATGATCATGCCATCAGAGAAGAAAAAAATCCACTGATGGAAAAACCTGGGCTGACCTCATTTTTTGGGGCACATAACATTGCTGAACCTTGACCTAGACCAACAGGAGCAACCCCAGATAATATCGACCGCCTCCACGGGGTTATGCAGTATATTAGACCCTGGGCTTGATGGGTGTATCACGTCACCCGCCTCTCTTCTTACCCTGATGCACCCATCATCCTAGACCAAGGTAAACCTGGACTCATCAGATCACATGACCTTTCTCCATTACTATACAGCAAATTGAAGCCTTCTTTTCTTCAGGCTACACAGCTGTTTAGTCCCAATCCCTTGAGGTTCTTTGCATTGTGCGAGCGTTGTCACTCTGGAGCTCTTTGTTTGTACATTTGCATGTGCACTTTGTCTGTTGTTATCTTTTTTTGTATAGAAATAGATAATTTTTTAAAATATATATATATATATATATATATATATATATATATATATATATATATATATATATATAATGTAAATCTGTCATATATATGTTAGTCAGCTAATTAGTTCTCTTAGTTAGCTAGCCAGTTCTGGTAAATTTGTGTTGTTAATTTATGATGTTGCATGTGCGTAGCACCTTGGTGTTTCGTTTCACTGTGTACTGAACTGTAAATGGTTGGAATGACAATAAAAGGCTACTTGACTTGACTTGAAATGCTGTTACTTTCACTATTAAACATAGCCGGGAGTTTGCCTTTTTTTTAAAAAATTCACTAAGCTAGGGTAGTTAGGGTAATCACTGCAGTAATTATCTGATGGAAGGCTCATTTCTCGGTTAAATCCAGGTGGTGACTTTTTTTGTTTTTTGGCTGAGCGTTATACTGTACAGTACACACAGCTGTGCCCTTATGTTATACCCTAGGAAATGAGCGTATATAGCGAGAAAGAGGTCTTTAGGACTCCACATATCTGTACTGTACATTGGAAAGGATTGAAGAAACGTCCTTTGCCTTTTTGTGAACGTGGCGGAAGGGAGACTGACCTCATAGCTGTGTCCGCTGTCTGTTCCGGCGTCCCACGGGAGCAGGTCTTTAGTGAGTCTCTGCACCCAGCCGCACTCAGCCGTGCAGAGATCCTCAGCGCTCAGGCCAACGTTCCAGTCAGGACTCGGGCCGAGCATGGTCAAAAAGGACATGAGGTGACGGGATCGGTCCACGGAGAACTCGGCCGAGGGAGCGGCACGACTGTGTGTGAGAGAGAGTCAGAGTCAAATCAATGACAAACCAAGACAAAGAAGGAGAAAAAAGATAAAGAAAAAAAGCAGGTGGTAAAACGATAGACATGAGCTGAGTAGTAGATGGAGCGTAGACAGGTAGATTGAAAGCGAGAAAGATACTGTAGAGAGCAAAATTAAGAAAACACATTAAATAAATAAATGTTAGCAAATGATGGAATAGATGCAGAAAACAAGAAACAGTAAGGTGAATGGAGCAATGGAGGAATAGACAAAAAAAACAGAAATAAAGGAAGGTAAACGGGAATACATGAAGGGTTTGGAAGTTTAAGACAGGAATGGTACAAAGAGAGAAAGAACATCAAAAGAAAGACGTATTGAGTGAAAAGAGACGTATAGAGAGGTAGAATGTGAGTAACAGCCGAGATAAATGAGCAGAGAACACAGACACCAGGACAAAGAAAGAAACTGACACAGAAGAAAAGAAAGGGAACAAAAAACGAAATCAAGTCAACAATACAAAGAAACAAGTAAAGCAGCAAAGAAATATAAAATCAAATAAGGAGAGGAGGGGAGTGAGAGAGTCATGGTAAATTGTAGGATTTTCAATTAGCTTGTGGTTCTGATGGATCAATATATCTCTCGACATCGAAAAAGAACAAAATAGTCCTAGATTTCTATTTAATATTGCAGTGAAATTAGCTAAGAATAAGACCACAACATAAACACGTCATAATTGTTTTCAACGACAAAAATGTGCAAGAAATATAAAGACTTTACATTTAACGTAAGACATTTTGATGAATAGTAAAAGAGATATCCGTATAACTATCAGAATAAAACCTATGAATTTTGTAAATAACAGTCAGAATCAAATTCCTTGTGTGTAAACATACTGTACTTCTCACGGCATCGATGGTCACGCAGTTTCTCCCTCTTCTCAGGTCAAAAACCGGGGGTCATCCTTGAAGGCACTTTGTCCTTTGAGGCCCATTTAAACACTATCTGCTGATCATGTTACCTCGAGCTACGCGTTTTGATTTCCCGTCTTTGACCGTTCCTCGCCCCACACATTTCGTTCAATTCAATTCTACACCGCCTCTCGCACTTTCTGCTCTTCTTCATCAAGGCTCCTTGTTTCACCCCTCTATATAAAGGCCCTCTCTTGGTTTTAGGTCGTATTTGACTGACCGTTATTAGTTTGTAGATGCAAATTTAAATTTTCTAAGTAAAGTTTGGTGTTCCTCAAGGTTCTGTTTTAGGCTCAATGCTTTTTTTTTTTTCTTTTTTTTTTTTTCTCGCTGCATGCTTCCTCTGGGCAACATAATTAGTTAATTGTCTCCGGCTTGCTCATGAGGAACAAACCGTTATAGCTATGAATTTTTAAATCTGTACATTTCTTAACATTTTTTTTTTAATTTAGATCTGTAATTTTAACTTCTGTAAATGTCTGTCTAATAACTTTGACTGAATTATCTCGAATTTAGGTTAGAGAGAGAGAGAGAAAAAAAAGGAAACAGAGCAAGGTAATGAAAGCGATAGGAACAGATGGAGTGCTGGAGGGACAGAAAAATAGAATCAACCAACAGAGAGAAAGACAGAAAAGAGCGGTTGAGTGATGAAGGAGAATAACCGATAGGGCAGACCAAATGAATGTTAATGTAAAAAAAAAAAAAGATAAAAAAAAGACAAAAAGAAACAAGCACCAGGGTAAAACAAATGACAAAAAAAGAGAGAAAGACAGAAGACAATGATAGCAATTAAATGGTAGTGAAAGAGAATGATGGAGAAAGAGATAATGGAAATAAACGAAAGGAAATGAATTAAGGCCATGACAAAAGAGAGAGAGAGAGAGAGAGAGAGAGAGAAATAAGGAGGTGAATGGAGGGGAAAAAACGAGATATAAAAATGAGAAAAACGAGAGACAAAGACGACGAATGAAAAAGACAGAGGAACAAAAAGGAGCAAAGAAATGAGGTTTGCATTTTGTAATAAGCATGTCGTCGCATCAGCGAGCATTAAAATGAGAATCTTTTGTTGAGTTCTGTATCCGGAAGCCGAGGCGTGGCGTTCGGGGACTTCAGGTCTTTTTGTGGAAGTGTGCTGCGTGCTTCTCTGATGCTGTCTGGGTGGCCGACTGAGCACTCTCGGGTAATTTCCATCGAGATAGCACTTTGTCCGACACCACAGATGGTAATTAATCATGCTAATTGTCCTGATTAGAAGCCCATCTCCAATGCAACTGTTGCCTCTATGGCGGCGCCGGGCCGAGTCCTGGATTATGCAGCTCCTGACGCCGCCGATTAACGGGCATAAAATATTCATCATACGACTTCCACAAGCGACACTTCACACGCTAGGACTTCAAAAACCGCAAGACGGTTCCCTTTTCCGTACAAACACACACACACGCTCATATTTGCAGCTGTTTGATGAGTGTGAAGCGTCCATGCTGGCTATAAAACCCCCATGTGGCCGGATGGATGGTTCACACGCTTCTGAACATGACTAGCGTGCCAAACACTACGGCGTGGAATAATTTAGCCTTCTACACACCTGAACATGCTCCAGAGGCCCAGCGTGAACGTGTTAACTGAAGTGAGCTTAAAGCAGAAGACCGTAGATTGAAGTGCACTTGGCTGGAAATGCATCGCTTATCAAAAGCAGAAGCCTGCCCTTTATCTCGAAAAAAGTCAAAAAAAAAAAAAAAAACACCACATAAAATATTTAACAGCATCGTTAATGAACG